>CABFOQ010012382.1:17068-22585 GCA_900660455.1 Gephyroberyx darwinii | reverse complement strand
GGCCTCCCCCGGCCACGCCCTGTCTGTGGTCAATGCAGCATGAGAGGAACTGTGTCCAAACAATAGCCAGAGAGAGGCAGCCCCTCACTCGCCCTATACCACATCGCCCTCTCGCTCTCCTCCTCGCTAAACTTCCTCCTAGCGAAAGAGCTAATCATAGCAGGGACGCCCGGGGCTCCAATACCAGATGAAAATAGAGAACAGAGGCACTTAGGGAGGAGATGTGGACTCCGCTGATGTTCCCAAAGAGACACCGATCTAGCAGTTGGAGCTAGAGGACTCATTGGCCTCTTATATGGTGGCAGACTAACAGCAGAGCCCTCGTGTGCAACATTTCACGAGTTATGAATTTACACAAAGACATTTTTTGGCACTTTCTTGGAACGCAGATGAGATTAGATCTTCTAAATAAGTTATTAGAGTAGATTTCATGCAAACAGAATAGATCAAAATATATCTTTATTTGTCCCATTTCAATTTACTTAATAGCTGAACATGATTTAGAGGTGCTTGCTGGCACGTTGGCAGCCTTTTTTTCTACAGTGGCTGGTAATGGCTTTAAATAAATGATGACTCTGTGGGTATGTGTTGTGCTTTGTAATGGACTGCAGACCCAGAAGTGACAGAGAAGTGTCAGTGGGAGCAGCAGCAGCCCCGTGGACTCGGAGAAGATGGAAGACGGGGCTGCGATGTTTCACTCGCTCCAAAATCTTCAAAAGTTTGCAGTTCACCGGGAGGGCACCGTGGCGCGCTGTTGACTTCATGTTGAAGCATTGGTTCAGGGTCAGAGTTGACAGATGACGGCTGACCTCAGCATGTCTTAGGTCGTACGGCAGCGGAGGAGAGGGGAAGCGCCGCCCTGGAAGCCAGCTGGTGATAGCGGTCCCTCAGCTGGGTACCAGATGGCCCTGCCGCCATCGCCGTGCAGCCCATGACATAACTGCCACCTAAGAGGGAACGAGCCAGCAGAGGGGCAGGTATGCGGGCGGATAGGCTGTGGAGCAGAACAGGGAAAAGGGAGCTGCGAGCAAGACGTCAGCTCTAAGACAGGTTACCTCTTGAACAGACGTTTTCCCTTCGCTTAAATTTTCCAGCTTAACTTTAACTGAATTAAACTTCCCAGAGCGCGTCAGTGAAAAGCCAATTCAGAACTGTGAGAACTGAAGAGTGCTTTCACCTTGACATTGACCATTTAATGGATTTATATTATGACACTCTCCCTCTGTATCAGTGAGACTGATATGTCTTGGTGTGCTAATTGGATTCGTGAAAGCCAAAGAGCACATTTAACTGTTTCCTTCCCACTAGCTCGTGACATTCTTTGTTTCCCGTATGATTTTTGATTGAAAATGCCCATTAATCTGGACTTCCTGTGTGTGGGTCATGGCTGGGTTAAGAGCCCAATATGAGAATGTTTTTTATTGGCTGGGACATGAGTGGGGAGATTCCTCGCAGTTTTCGCTCCCTCTTATTTCCTTCACATGGGCCCCTCCTCGCAGCTTTGCATAACTTTTAAGCATTCTTCGTGTTTTCTGTGGGAATCTGGTGTTTATCACCTCCATATGCCAGCGTGGAGAGACCATGTTATGGATTGGGTGAAATACAGCTTCCTGGTTGTGTTTTATAGACCTATTGGATGTGTCATCTGCAGCATCTGGGGAGGATCAGGCTGCGGGTCCCGGATGGGGCAACTTTCTAGCAATCTAGCTCACTGTCGGGGGTCTCCTTGGCTCTGCTATGGTGCTTAATGGCCGAGACAGGTGTCTGAGCCGAAGCCTGAGCTGACAAGCACTCATGAGATGAGACGAATGGGAGGATGCGTCCCCATTAATGTCATACCAGGCCCATGTCCGAAGAGAAACGAAATGAGTTCCACAGTGTGTTTAATACACTCCTCCCTAGCGGGGTGTTGCAAGGCCACTGCCTGGGTGGAGTGGTACCCGCCTCACCACAGGAAGCCCAGTTAATGATCTGACTTTGGGAATCCAACTCCCTCGTCTCCCCCCGTGCCTCAGCTACACACGTCTAACCTAGAGTTTTCACCTTAAATCATCCAAATCTCTGTTGAGTCCAAAGTTCAAATTATTGTAACTCTCAGGAAGAAAGAGACAGAGAGAGAAGAGGAAGAGGAAGAAGAAGAAGAAGTCTGCCTTCACAACAGCCTCAGCCCATCCTATTAAAATGCCTCATTGCTTTGGCAGTGGAGATGGGTTTTTTTTACTGCTGCTGGTACATATTGTTGCCTTGGCTGCAGTTTAAATCCATACTCAGAAGAGAAAGGACTAGGCGAGGAAGAAAATGAGTTTTGAGGAAGTCCAGACCCCCCCACCACCACCCCCCCGTATACAAAGGACACAAAGCGTGACATTCCAACAGGGCCGAGGATAAGCAGAGCAGTTTTCCGCTTTTCCGACTCATCTGGCTCACGCAGGCATGATACAAGATGGATGGGCTGAAGACGTGAACATCGGGGGACTACTGTGGATTCAGACGATTTCAGACGAATCAACACAAATCCTCCATTGACATCCATTAATCAATTACACCAAAGTTAGACTTCCTCCAACATGTATAGAGCTGGCAGTGTAGATTCTGCAGCCTTTGTGACATCACAAACAAACCCTGTCAGAGTCACACATGCCTGCCAGTGCCAGTGTAGATGCAGCAGCCTTTGTGACATCACAAACAAACCCTGTCAGTCACACATGCCTGCCGATGGCGTCCTGGTGGGCGGTCGTAATTGACGCTCCACAACTCTCCTCCCAGACTGCAACAGATGGCTCATACGGAGAAGCACCTCATCGTTTACCTTTTGCTGACACAGAGCTCCACTGCTCAGGCTGTTTCCAATTACTCTGGTATGAATCAAATCAATGTTTAAATTCATCATTGGGGAGAACATGGATTTTATAAATGACGCCCTGACAAAGCAAACCATTAAAGTTTGCAAGGATCTGACTAAACTTTCTGTGGTTCTGTCTGTCTGCGGTGAAGCTGCTTGTGAAGTCCAGCAAAACCACCAGCTCCTTTTAAACCGCTTCTAAAAAAAACACTTTATAAGCTTGACTCCACCGAATTGTTTCCATTTTATTTTCTTAACCTGTGTTCTTTCTCTTTCACTGATGTTGTTTTATTTTTATGTAAAACCCTTTGTGCTTTGTACTTGAAAACAGCATTGAAAAATACATTTTGAAGTTTCTCTTGACGCATCATCATCAACTCCCGTGGCCCCTCTGATTTCTTGACATCAAGCATGTGATGGAGTTCCTTCCCTGAATTATTTTTGTTCTGCAGCCTGAAGGTATTAGCGTTGAAAGCATGCCTCTGTGTTCTCCTGCTGAGGAGGCTCTACACAAATATTTATCAGGTTGCCAATTACTGTACCCTGCATTCACACACACACACACACACACACACAAACATTGTCTCCAGAGAAGGCTGTTGTCTATGTGCATTCCTGTGAATGTGTTTGCTTGTTTGTCTGAATCTCTCCTCATACCAGATGTGGGCCAGGAGGCCGGGGCTGCATCTTCCAAAGCTTCCATGTCTTGTTAGCGGCGTGTTTGTGCACCTTTAGGAGAACCATTTCTACGAGGCGTCTTCATTACCAGGCCTCTTAAAGTTGCTCACAGATAGTTTGCAGGCACGGTCAGAGATTTTGATTCTCTACCGCATCTATTTTCAACCTCACATTTCCTCTGAATTACTGGAGAAATATTTCATTACATGTGGAACCCAAATCAAATCAAATCATTGATTCATTTCCCTCACCGTTCCTTTTTCAAAATTAGGATACATTTGCACGCTTGATAAAAATAGATCTGCCAATCAATTTTATACCTAGTTAATCGCCTGTTAGCCAAGGGACCAGTCATGGAGAATGGGCCGGGTTTCTGTGCAGGTTATTGGGAGCTGTGGGCCAATATGGACATGCCTGCCTGGGCTAATCAATGAAATTACTATGGGCTGTTTGCATTTTGAATCGTGCAAAGTGGAATATAAGCAGGAAGTAAACCATCAGCAGTTTATATGTTGTTACAGTATTGTGTACCTACGATGACTCACAGGATGAAGCTAATAAACAGAAAGCTGTGTTCATGTTCCGGTCTCGCTGCAGTGATTCATGCATTTGCTAAAATGTGACGTTTTCACCAGAAGTTTCTATTTTATTTATTATCTAACAATTGTTAATGTCTGAGAATAACTGCAGTATGTGCTGGCTTGACTGCATCAGGAGAAAAGATGGACACTTTCTGTGGCACTTACGTTGTCCTTACATCTGACCACACAATTTAGACACAGTTGGTCAAGTAATGATGCCTGTCGCTATCGCTGCTCTACGATCTCAGGCTGTGCGGCGTGTTTTCAAACTACCCATTACATCATCATGTTTTCTGATTTCATAAACACTCACCACTCTAATCTCTAGACTGTACACTCAACACTTCAACTCATTCACGCCTGACCACGGCCAACATTTGTGCCTTATTAACCGAGACCGTCCGCCTCCCTCTGTTCCCTCCTCTGTCGCCTGCTATTATTCCAGGGGCCCGTGCTCTGGTTTGGCCATGTTGGCCCGCTCACAGCTAGGATGACAGCTCCAAAGACTGGACCCAAAGTGGTGGAATCTTCCACCCTGGCAGCCGAACAATGAATTCCATTCAACATGGCCGCCATTACTTGGGGTTGTGTGGTTTTTGGGGGGTTTCAAACTGAAGGGATTCCCACAAACTCCCCTAATTAACCAGAGCCTTGGCTACTCTCTCTCTGTCCGGGAATGTGCTCCCAAACCCCCAAGTATGCCTCTGTTCCATCGCCGGCTGAAAAACCCTCCTTATTTCCAAATGTGCACCAGAGAAGCGAACGGGAACGAAACTCTAAAAGCAATTTCACCAAATCGCCCAGTTGGAACATCAAATCCATCTGGATTCGGGGGGGGTGGAAGATACCTCCCACCCCGGCGTGTCTTCCTGAGTAGTCTACCTGTGGCTGTAGACGCAGCGAGATACTGGCAGTGTGATGAATTATTCCATGGCTATTGTTGTGTGTCTGCCGAGACAGGCTCTATTACTTTCCCTTTATAAGGTTAATGTGTGCCACAGGCCTGAGGAATCTCCACTCCATTGTCAAACAACTAGTCCACACCAGAGGAGTGGGCTGTGTGTAATTTACTGTCCATGGTGAGGACTAGACGAGGAGAGGCAGGGGGATAAATATGGGTGGATATGAGGGTAGGGGAGAGGGGGGGTGATCCAGACTGTTGAATTGATTTTGAGGCCAGTCCATAAAGCGCACTGCCTCAGCGCTGCACTAACAGTGGCATCATTATGGTGTTATTAGTGTAGAGGAGGTGGTCTGGCAGAGGCAGGAGGCTGGCAGGGCTGAGGGAATCATTTACAGGTGTGTTAAACACACCTGCCGCTGTAGAGGGAGACAGCCGAGGCAGTGGTCACATCACTTCTGCTGTTAGCCAGTTTACCGAACAAACCGTTTTGTCTTTCTCACACTCTCATCTTC
>CABFOQ010012382.1:9568-12068 GCA_900660455.1 Gephyroberyx darwinii | reverse complement strand
ATAACGATCAGTGACTGACCCAAAATAATGTCACATTTCTGATTTCAGTCAGATACTGTACGTTATGCTACTCCTTCAGGCGGTTCAGACTAAAGAAATCCTCCGCTCCACACAAGAGTAAGCATCTTTTTCCCCCAGGCACGCCTCTCACAGTAACTTTTATGGTAAATTGATCTCTATAGTGTTGAAATAGCAGCTTTCTCTGGCTCTTTAAAGTGAAAAATGGTCTTTGTGTGTGGTGGTCCAGATGCTCAGGAGTGTCTTGGGAGGCCTGCCTGCCTACAGAAATCTGGTTCGGATAGGAAACAAAAAAAAACGACGCCTGGAGAATCAGAACTGACTCCTGGTTAATTAGGAAGAAAGACGTGCTGAAGGTCTCCAGTCAGCCCAACCCCATCCCCCGAGAGTGGACCGCCTCGGGGACGCGCAGGAACAGAAAACCCTGTTTGTTTCCGTGTTTATTTCCCGACAACGACATTTCCTCAGAGACTGTGGTGGTGGATATTCTGCAAGGAGTGGGAATCGAGCAAACGCCGGTGTCAGCGAATGTTGCATCAAATCTTTTGCGGCGCTAACGCTGAAAGATGATCTTCAGAATTTTTTTTTTCCCGTAGACTTTCCCACTTTCTCCCTGTATGTTTAAGTGACTTTGTGTTTCTCCATTACCGGCTGCCCTGCAGGGCACCAGCACTACGCATCTCACCGCCTCTCTGCTCTTATTACTGCAGTTACCCTCCTGTGAGGAAGCCTCGGCAGATAGAAGGGATGGTGATCAGTGACGCAGAACCAACCAGGGAGAGAGATGGGGTGGTGTAAGGAAAGAGGAGAGGGTGGCAGAGGAGGCTGGAGAGAGAGACATTAAAAAAAAAAGAGAGAGAGAGAGAATCTGACACTGCAGGAGTTACACTACAGGGACAGAAGAGGAATCCTAATAATCAGGAGGAAAGAAATCGCGGGAGGGAGGGAAGTAGATGAGTCAAGGGATGCTGGGGTTTTAAAGCTTGCAGGAGAGGTTGATGGATGAAGGGGGATGCGGGAAGGAGAGAGGCTGTTGGAAATGAAGAGGCTGCGCGGTTGCAATGTCGGTGACATAAGGAAAGGCTGGGCTGCTGCTGAGGAGTGTACGCCCCGGTACAGAGACAGTCTGCCTCAACCCTCAGCACTCTCAACTCCTGTAATGAGATGAGATCAATCACTCAGCGGGCCACTAAGCCAGTGAGCTATTGTCTGCACTTTCGATACATCACACAAAGGTCAGCTTCCTGCACAGGTGGAGGAGCTTTTTGTTGCCTAGTTACCTCTCCTCTTAGTAATGAACGTAATGCACGGCACGATTATAGGAAAGCGATCAGGCATATGACTAGAGAGTGAGGATGAGGAGAGTAACCTTCCGGAAGAGGACGCGCCGCCGTCATCGGGCGGGCTTTTTCCTTTGTTTCTACTGTATTTCCAACTGAGGACTTTTATTCTGAAGTCATCATATTCTCATAAAATGATTTATAGCATACAATTAAAATAAATGATGGATAATAGATAGCTGAAGACCTTGGTTGACTATGTGAGATGCTTCATTTCAGAAATATTGAACAATGAAGTACAGGTACTGATTTTTTCAGAAGCTTGCGTCAGACTGCTACCCTGACAGTCTCTGAGGAAGTTGTGCCGACGTCTCCTCGTCACATTTTTTCACCCCTCGCCACTGACCTGCGTTGGATCCGTTAATTGCACCCGACTCAAACAAGCCCCACGACCTCGACTGCGACCTGATCATCAACGGCAGACGCGGACCTCTGTGGTAATTGGCATGTGGGCGATGTGTACCGTAACGAACAGAGCAACCCAGATAGTTCGTGGCGTACGTGTGTGAGAAGCACCGTGGGTAATCGGGGGTCTTGACGGCCCAAGTTTCAGAAAAACCTAACCGAGCTGCTAATTAACACCGCCACTTCCACTTCCGCCGCTAATTATAGCCTCCTGTAGAGGTAGAGGCTGCAGCCCTGACAGGGAGGGTGGCGAGGCGCTGTGTGTGTGTGTGTGTGTGTGTGCGAACGCGCCACTTTGCCACAAACACATCCTTTAGCTGCTCCCCCGATGTGGGAGGAGGAGAGGAGCAAGTGGTCAGCTCTCCTCTCGAGAGTGGCTCTGCTCTGAGACATTACTCATCCTGAGCGAAGAGCTGATTCAGGCTCCTGCACAACGGCATGAGGTCTTTGCGAGAAGAAGGCAGTGACCTTAAAAGAGTTGTGCATCTATTGTAGCGCTAGCAGCTTGCAGGAGTCGCGGCTTGGATAGCTTAACTGGGTCGTTTTTCATTTTCCACCATTACAGTAAAACTCGCCACCACAATGGGTCATTTATCACCCCGCCGGAGGGGTATAATTCTGTTTGATATATTTCTCCCTGCGAGGATAAGAAAATGACTTCACTATTTGTATTGTATTTCACACACTCATATGTCCCCTTCCCTATCAAAGCTTATCACATAATTCTAGCGCGGCAC
>CABFOQ010012381.1:3134-13940 GCA_900660455.1 Gephyroberyx darwinii | reverse complement strand
CCCCTCTCTTTCTCTACCTCTCTTCCTCTCTGTTCCTCTCATAGCTGTGCAAATGGACCACCTGCTGGCTTGTGAACATGACGGCACAGTACCTTGCTTTAAAAGTTAATACAACCTAATTAAAATCATTTGGGCCGCAGACCGAAAAAGCTCAAAAAGCAATGTTAGGAACAGTGGTGGAGTGACACACACACACACACACACACACACAAACACACACAAACACACTCTTTCTCTCACTGGTATAATAGGATGCTTTGATGTCAGGTTTTATTTAAACAATACACATTCTCTTAAAGTGCGCAATTAGTTCCTTGTGTCCCGTACCCGCTGACTGCTGGGGTTTTGGACCTGCTTGTATGTTATGAATTAGGGAGGCTGAAGAAGGTTTGTCTCCATCCGCCACATTGAACCGCTACTCTAGGGTGGTTTGGTGGTTTGATTCCCAGACACATCTTCCATCACTTACTGTGTGTGCACTCTATGAGCAACCTGGTTGATGGGTCGCTCTGTTCTGACCAATTGTGGGCGCGGTGCAAGAGGCTCTGATCGCATCTATGTGCTGGTCTTGTGCAGCTGTAGTCTTTCAAATAGTTGTAGAGAAGTGTGAAGCTTTTTAATTGCTGCAATCAACTTCTGAGCATGAAACCAAATCACATTGGTAGGGAATCAAAGAAGCACCAAAATCTGATGACCAGGAAAACTATCTTCTTTCTTCACACCAGCGGAGTTTCCCCGGTCGCTCAGCTCTATAGGAAATCAATGGACTTCTGGTGACTTGTTGATTGTGTTGCTCACAGTGTGAATGCACGGTTATCCTCACTTCCCCAGCTTTCCTCGGCATAATGGTACAAGTGTGCAGCAGTGGAAATCTTCCACTAAAAGTAGATTTCAGGTCTGGTGTTTGCAAAGTCAACAAACTCACACACACACACACCTATGTGGTCCACCGTCACAGGCTCCTTTCTTGTAGAGGTAGACATTCCAGCGAGCGGAGCTACAGTGGAGTCCTGTCCAGGAGGTGCTGGCTAATTGAGCTTTGATGACCACACTGCGCTTACTCACCAGAGCCAGCACGGCACTGCTAGGAAACCGACACCGCAGAACCGACTGGTACTGGAAACAACCTGGATGCCAACTTTGTTTGATGTGCTCGTGCCAGCATCAACATCTGCCTGTGTGTGGTTGTGTGTATGACAGAGAGGCAGAGATTGAGAGGCGAAGAGGCCACCCATGTTCCATTTCTCTGAAGGAAATGAGGACGGCGAGACGCACAGTGCCCTCTCACCTTGCCTCCATGGCCATATCTGGTGTATTTATTGTATCCCTTGTGGGCCGTGCTCTTCTTACAGGCTCAATCAGGGCATGGCATCAGGGAGCATTCAATGGAACACAAAACCCAATACTCCTTCACAATAACTGTCGGATATCGCAGGTTGCTTATGCCACAGGGGTTACAGGAAGCTTTTAGGCATACACTTCTGAAGGGCAAGGGCGGATGGATTGTTACGACTGTGATGGAGAGAGACAGAAAAGGAGGTGGACTTGGAGAGAAAAAGGTTTAATGGAGACGGTATTGCACCCTGGAGCCCCGTAGAGTGACTGGAGGAATCCAACTCTGGGAGTAGCAATCAACATGTCATGTTCACCCATCCATCCATCCGTCATTAGGTATCCCATCTTCCCTTCTTTCTAATCTGTCTCTCTCATTAGATCACTGACTTGATACTGCCCTGACACAGGAATCTAATTTGAAACAGCTTTTTTAATTATCCTACGGAAATATATTAGCTGTTGGATGTTACGGCAGTAACCTGCTTTTGGATCGACCTAGAATGAATTAGAAATTCTCCAGAGGACTGTTTTATCTCCTATACAATCTCCTCTCCTCCTCCATGTTAGATAGCGATAGAGAAATGAGTGTAACTGACTCTCTCTGTCCCACCCTTTTTATAAAAAACTATCTCCAAAAGCTGAAATGACTCTAGGCGTAAGATAAGCTGTCAACAGAATGAAGGAAATGAGGGTTCAGGCCCTCCTCTTCTTCTGAATTGCTTCCCTCTTTTGTATCCTTTTTGTTTTTGTAGGTCTTCTCTCCTTCCTCCTTATCTCTGCTCTCCCTCCGCCATGCTGGGTAGTTTGCCAGAGGATAGCTTCATGCTACCAAATTCCCAGTTGGCACTCATGTCTGGGCATAGCTGAGCTGCAGGCATTAGCCAGGGCAGCCTGCAGAGAAGAGACCAGGACCAGCAGCCAAGGACTCAGCGCCCATCTGGTGCCGGAGCCAGAGAGGGAGTCTTCATTTATTACCTCCACTGATGCGAAAAGCAGCTCCTGCCATTCTGGAGACTTATTGTTCTACGTGTGATCGCTGCACTCCATAGGGCTTCGGTCCCAAGATGATGGCAGTCTCTTATAGCTGTCTGCACATCTTACTGTTTGGGTTCGGGTTGCGAAGTGGAGGTTGTTTTTTTTTTCTCCCCTCTCTGTTTAATCCATTGACATCGTTCATCCTCACAGATCGTATTTCAGAAGGCTAGAGACTTGGAAACAGCCGCGTCCTGCTTCTCTCCTCCTCCACGGCTCTCTGCTTTATCTCAAATCTGTCATATTACTCTCTTGAGGCTCTATCTACAGGCTTGCGGGGGAAAGATTTAACCATGACACCAGTCTGAGTTCTTTAACTCCCACTTAACAGCAGACTCTTTAGTCTGGGACATCTATCTACAGTTGTGGGAGATGTTTAGCCTGGCGACAAACCGCTGAGCTCCTCTGTTCCACTGTGTCATAATCTTCCATCTTTGGCTTATTATGCTGGAAAAGTATTGGAGAGTGTGACCCCACATGTTTGACGTTAGTGCTCCTTTATGTTCAGTTTGATACTAAATCCTCTGTTAAGTTTTGCTCAAGCCTTTTGCTGGGTCATTTTAGCACTCACTTGTGTAAACAGTTTGCATTAGGCTTTCATCATGTTGGCTCTGTGTAGAGCATTTGTTGAATAAAAAAAACTAAACATACTTCCAAGAAACGGAGGCCTTTATCCCCCCACCACTGCAATTTCCAGTTTTCCCTCCAAAAGTGGTCTCATTATTGGATTAGTGCCCAGTTGTACAGGACCAAAGAGACAGCAGCGACCCAACCTGCTTTACCAGGGTAAGGCCTAATCCATCTTAATCTAATAATTGCTCCCATATTCACACTGTCTCATAAGGACACAGCTGCAGGGATGGTTGCGGCACCAGACTGCTGTGCACCATGGGTAATAATACCCATGGTCCCTTTCATGGCCAGGATCACATCTGTGGGTGCCGCATGTGTGTTGGGTTTTTTTTTCATCCTCATGGCTTGGGCGTTCCAGACGGAGAATGTATAACCTCCTGTCAGCCTCGCTCTGGTTCTTCCCTCCTTGTCGGCTCATGTTCTGTCCTCTAGATCTTCCCAGCATGCGTGGGTTACAGAGAGATGCATTAAGCCGCCTATGTTTCAACAGTCGGCCTTTTATGAGTGGGTGTTGAAAATTGGTGAGAGCTGGCCGCGCTCAGACGTCTCTATTTTAGATATGGCATGACAGTTATGAAGCCTTGTGGAGGGGGACAGAGCAGGAGGGGGATGATGAGCGACATAGCTTATATCTCCTCTGAAAGGCTTCATCATATAACTCCATGTGTCATACAGACACCAGATGACTCTCTGTTGACAGTCTGTTGAATACCGTACAGGAATAGCATTACACTGGAAGCTAAATAACCTCAGCCAATGAAGGTGAGATAAAATTAGATGGCCAACATTGTTAAAAAGTGACGCTGTTACAGACTGTTTGGTGACATGAAAGTAAAACAAAAATTTTGAATGAAATTTTTCAAATGCATTTTGTAGAATCCCCTTGCACGTGCTCTCAGCAGTAACCTCGGTTTTCCTGGTTTCATTCAGTGCGAACAATCTGGTTCAGTATATTTGCACACAAGTGTGGGATTCCTACTAAGACTATGAGTGATGATTCAGTTGCTTTTTTCCTCCTGGCTTACTAACGTCCCTGAGGGGCCAATCCCCTCGTACCAGTCCCAGGCTCTGAGTTGCCGCTGCGTGCCCCCCCAATGCGATGCGGTAATGAGGCTGTAATGGCCCAGGATGGGTGGCCTATTAAAGCACACTTGGAGGAGCGTTTGGGTGGGGCGCGGCACACTGCTAACACTTTGATGCCACTGACCCCCTCCCAGTGCGCTTATTAAGAGATTTATGGCTGACGTCTGTTTTCCCCCCCTCCTGCGCGCCCACTGTTACACGACTGTTTTTATTATTTTTCCTGTCATGGAGACCATATGGGGCACTCCTTCATTTCAAAGGCAGAGGTGCACCGGCAGGCAGCGGCTCGCAAGGAGAGATGAGCAGGCATTTCATGATGGCAGAGGAAAGGTGACTTACTGTCAAAATGTCATTTCAAGCACTTTGCTGAAATATCCATTGTGCTCAAAAAACACAGATACTATGGGTTCTGTCTTGTTCGGGACAAGAGCAAATTGTGAGTTGTCAAAATAGGGATCAGACGCTCCGTAGAGGCTTCATGGATGACTTTCTGTGGGTGTGTGTGAGGGGAGAGTGTAACAGAACAGCAGTACTCCGGTCCACCTGGAGAGGATGGACGAAGGAACAGAGAGGTGAGGGATACGGTTGCCATGCCAATGTTGCCAGTCGTAAGGCGGGGAGGGGGTCTTTGTATAGTTGGTGTAGAGCATGCTCCCTGCTGTCAGCGGTAAGATGGAGAGAAATAGGCATGAACCGACAGTGATCTCAGTCTGGTTTGTTATAATGAGTCCAGCCTCTCTGCACAGGAGCAGTATCTTTTCAGAGCATGACCCCCCTCCACAGTGCAATTACCTGGTACAATAAGAGCAGTGATTGAATTAGGCTGGAGGGTGTGCATACCAGCAGCACTGGTAAAAAGGCAGCCCGGCTCTGCTCCTTTGAACATGGTTTTCAATTAGAGCCAGTGGAATGAACACTGAGATGCGGGGTACTAACGTATCTCCCTGTGGAGACTGAAACGCAACCCGGGGTCCGTTTTTTTTTTTTTTTTGGACGCAATGGGAAATGAAGAGGCGGCAGGGGCTCATTCTTTGGTATAACTTTGATCCATTTGATCTTGATCTTCAAGCGAGGGTGCCTCTGTAGCGGTTGAGGTTGAACATGGTGTATTGGCTGTAAGTTAACGCCTCGTGTATTATACAAGATGTGTCGGATACATTTTGACTTATGTATGTGGCACTGATACAATCTCAAACACCCTAAATGAACACCCACAGTGAGGGATTTGGGAGACCCCACCTTGGTCTTGTTAAAATGATGCAAGTGTCACAGGATTCAGTGCACACATCACATAAACAGCAGCCCTCTGTCCCATTTTGCTATTTCATGTAGGCAGGAACATGGACCCCTGCAGTTTAGGGCCACTGATGCCCAAATAACTTTCAATGCTGGAAGGGATTGATCATATTTAGGTTATTATAGGAAACTTGTTAACAGGCAGTTGACAAAATATACAAAAAATAAACATTCACTTAAAGGCATAAAGCAGTATCTTAATAATGTTGACTGTATACTGTTGATTTGACAGTATGATTATGCTACATATTCATAAAATATGTATACCTTCTATTTTCCATCATGAGGCAATATGAAGGTTTGTCTGTATCGTTTAGCCTTTTTCAAAATGAAGAAACAAAAACGTTTGGATAAATATTTGGTTGTTCACATTTAGTTTTTGAACACTGCATACAAATTGAATTGAACCGACCCACTGTTTCAGGCTGTTAGCTCACCAGTCTCTCTCTCTCTCTCACACACAGGCTCTGTGCAGGTATTTAGTACACTGTTGGCTTGACACAAGGCGGTATGTCCACCAATCGATAACTATAACTGATGACTTCCTCTTGGAGTCGGGGGATCATTTGCAAAACAAGTCTGCTATGGGGAACATTTTTGTTTTGCTCTCATCTTGCTTTCAGTTGACTTCTGCATAGCATGAGTGTGTACAACAGCGCCGCCCTGCTGGTCGGAGTACCACATAGCAACAGACCTAGACCTCATGGCACTTGCAATTACGTTTTGACAGCCACAAAAAGATCTATGCAGGAAAACCCCTGCATGTAAGTTTATTTCTCTACCTGAAGTAATTTTAGAACAAAACCACTTAAGCCCACCAGGAATGTCACACAACGTGTAATTGCCGTTCTGTGACTGAAGTTTGATCTGCTTGAGGTCAAGAATGAGCTCAGTCTGTGGTGGACCAGGCTGTCACTACCACTACAATGGCCTGACAGGAGACATTGTACTTGGTCTGACTCCCTCCTGTTTAACGTCTCTGCTCGCAAGTTAAATAAGGTAACCTGGCCACTTTGTTTGGGCAGAATTTCAGCTTCATGCACTGGTAATTTCCCTCTGTGGTTCCTGTTGCAGATGCCAGACTGTTGCTGACACGCGGCGTCGCTAAAAATACTGACCAAAATATTGGTGAAGCATGAAAATGCACATTTAGCAGAATAAACGTAAGATGACATTAACATCTGAGACGAGCTTCTACTTTTAGCAGTGCTTGGCTTATAGACTAAATATTAGGACCTTTTTATAGCTTTTATGTAGAGCACGATATGACACACGGTGTAATTTCTAATGTCTTTCTCATATGTCCCTCTGAGACACGCATGCATGCATTTCACCAGCGCATTAACTCACATTATATCTGTGGATGGAGATTAAACAATGCAATATATCATTGCGTCATATTCATATTATCTAAGGATGGAGTGTAATGTGTGGTCTGACCTATTGTGTGTCCTTGTCAACGGTTTCTCCAGGGTGCTTATGAGACCACTGACGCTTTTGCAGCAAGACTTTCTGCGAACCAATTTGTAAGGAGCCTGTCATGGGAGGCAGCTCAGTCAGTGGAAAACTGGAACACATACACACACATATACACACGCATACACAGACTCTCACACACAGTAATTTACTGAAAGACCATGAGATCTCTGTCAGTGGGCGCTGGTGGTTCCCAAGACTTTTCCTTTCATTCCCAGTCCAATTTATCTCCTTGACCTCTCAGTCTACAAACACAACTGAAGATTAAGCCATTATTGTTTTTCATCTGAGGTTTTACTTAAGCTTAACTTCTTTTGAAGATTTCATCAAGATATAATAAAGTGTGCTGTAACCAATGAAATGATGTGACCAGCAGTTACTACTGTCATGATTTCCTCCAAAAACAAAGGAGTTTTATACAGTAGACTTAATGGTGAACTCTTGGCTAGCATCTGAGTTCAAAGTGCCACTCTGTACAACTAACCTGGGTTGAATAGTCTCCAATCAATTCCTAGCATTTGTTGTACCATGCTTGGGTAGGATTTACTTTATTTATTATTATTTATTTATTTATTAACATTATTTGCAGAGTCTGAGATCTGGGTCTGTTGTACAGTACTGTGCATCTTACTCTTGCCCCCAATAGTGAAGACTCCTCCCTCCCTTCACCTTGCTAGGAATGCTAATCTTGTTAGCGAGGCGTTCCAGAGGAACAACAGGAATCTCCAGTGATTGCTAAATTGCTGAGGAAATAAAAATATTAACTGGATTTTTCTCCCTGCTTCTGGCATGTCTGCTCGGCTTAATGGAGCACTTTGTTAGGATGACCTCATCACCTGGGTTAGAGAGGATGAAAACATTGGTGCACCTCAATGGGTTTTACTTTTTTCTTAAAAAGTAGGATGTTTAGACTTGAGCACAGCAGACTTTTTTTGGCCAACCTCCCCCAACACACACAATTTACGGAGCCCTGTCCTCTTTGAGTCAACAGCCTCCTCTGCAGACGGTACTTTGGTCTCTTGTGACCAGTAAAATAAACCCTTTTAAAGGTGAAAGCCATTTGCAAAGCTGTATGCATCAAGATTTCCTCGCTACCCACCCCTTGCACCTTGAAAAATTAATAACGTATGTTTTTGCGACTCTGTGCTCAATGTCTAGGGCCTCAACTGACCTGCTGATTGACATTTACGAAATGAGTCTTTTCATTCTGCTTTCCAAATCACACCGAGTTCCCTTTCAGATCTTATTCAAACCCTCGGAGTAATCAATAATTTATCCAATCAGAGGCACTCTAATCGTGTTTGTGCCATTTCCTCTTTTTGGCGCTCCTTTGAAGTTGCAGTGTTTGTTGTCAGTGTTTGCGTTGAGTAAAGAGGACTGATGTTATCTGGAGTCTCGCTGCTTTTATCCTTAATTGGGTTATGTAGATTTTGAGGCTGGGGAGGGAGGGGCCATTAGTGAAAATAGAGTCATCATTGATGGTGCAGTCACGTCTTCATCCCCAGTGGCAGAGGAGAGGGAGGTGACTTTGGCAGATAGTGTCGTACTCCTCAATTCTACAACATGCACCACTGGTATCTGGGTAATTGTACGGTTTCTTGTCTGTCCTGCTGTGTGACTGTCAAGTGAAGTCGCAGTTTTGACCTATGCATGAATCCTGAGTGTGTGTGTGTGTATGTGTGTGCGTGTGTGTGAGGCGGTGAGGGTGAATCCGAGACTCCTTATCCTGCTCATCTGACTCTCTGAAACGTCTTGGAGAGCAGCTGTCTTATTTAGACATGCTCCACTAAGAGGCTGATAAACCACATTCATAGGGGCTATTTGAGATCCCACAGCAGGCGTGTCTGCTGCCAAGTGTGTGTGTGTGTGTGTGTGTGTGTGTGTGTGTGTGTGTGTGTGTGTGTGTGTGTGTGTGTGTGTGTGTGTGTGTGTGTTGGCCTGTAACCTCTACAGCCTCAGGCCTGCGTCTCATCCCTGACTGGCGTTCCCCTGCAGCGCCTCATTGAGGGACAGTTCCAGATAACAGCAGTCCTGTCATCTCCAGCAGTGTGTGTGATGGCCTGCTGGAGACCAGACAGGCAGTCTGCAAATGCACACTCCTGATTACAGACTCCCAGGTCTCGTTCATAAAACTACTCGTTGACTTTATCTTTGATGCCATTGCTTATTTTAAAGAATTATCTTATCTTAAATATCTTATATCTTATCTTAAAAAACACTTCTTGGTTCTAATCACAAAATTGGTCTCATTTTTCAAGTACAATAAATGTGCAGGAATTTGTCTTGGTGACATTGGTGCAGAGACATATTGACAACATACATACTTGAACTGAACAGCTGAGCTAATGTCCAACTGCAGGTTGTGTGCACACGGTGCTCTGCGTCAACATCACACGATCTCTCTAACTTATCTGGGTATTGATCCTATTGTGGAAGTCTGAAGACACACACTCATTATCTCTCTAGCGTACTCTCTCTCTCTCTCTCACACACACACACCTTTTCTCTTATCCTATTTTTGTTTCTTGCATTTCCTTCCACTGTTATGGTATAGAGCCTCAACTCAGCCACCTCTGTCTTTGGCAGCCAACAAAGACGATAGAGAGAGAATAGAGCGGCTGCTGCTGATGAGCCCATTACGGAGGGTTCTGGCTGTCAGGCCGACTTAAAGCCGAGTCCTACCTGACAGCCCCGCCAGACGGGCCGACTGACAGCAGAGCCAAGCCTAATGGGGTCGGCGGTGCAGCAAGTCGAAGAGGAGAATCCCTCTGTGCAGATATTTTACCCCTCTCAGCAGTTTCCCCTCTGTCTTTAAAGCAGTCTCGTATTCTTTCCAGATACCTAGGTCGAAATCCAGGGAAACTTGAGCTATTTCGAAATGAGGACTATTAATATTGCATCACTGCTCATGCGGGTGCATTAGCAAATCCTCCTTGCTATCCCAGGCGTGTGCATATTGATTGGTATCAGAGCCAGGATTTTTTTTTTTTTTTATAACAAAGTTGGAAGGAGGTCATGTTTTCACTCCCTGTCTGTTTGTTAGCAAGATATCTCAAAAAAGTTACAAACGGATTTGGATGAAATTTACAGATAACCCTTCTTTATTAGATTTAGGTAGTAAGCTGTGATTTCCACCATGACACTTTTCATTTTTTTCATTTTATGCATTCTTATGCTGCATTCAAGTGCTGCCCCTGGACATCCGGGACTTCCAGCATTGCATCCACGCGTTATTTTGTCTGAAAATCAAACCCGGGTGACAAACATTAAACAAACATGAACCGTTAAGGATTCTGCAGCCTTGCATGTTGGAGAAATGTTCAGTGTTGCTGGAGGTTTGCTCTCTGCCGAGGTTCTGCCTGCTAGTTTTATCTGTGAAGACAGGGAGGCTCCCTTGAGAGAGACTGCTCAGCTTAGCTCAGTTCTTTATCAAGACATCACATTCTCTCACAACTGAGAACGCGCACTTGTGCTGTAGTAATTTGCTGTGTTCAGGCAGCCATACCGCGATGACACTATTGGGACGGAAACTATAAACTGTAAAACTTTATGGTTCATTATATTTTATAGCATTTCTTTATTGTCCTGTGTTGTCAGCTCCATTGTCCACGAGTATATTTATCAGTTGGTTTAATGCGCACTCCTTCCCTTACTCCCTCTTTTGAGGGTTTTTGGCACAAGAATATTACCAGCCGCTCCCCTCCTCCCCTGCTGTCTGTTTCCTCTTTATCAATCACTCTCTCATCCACTCTCATTTTGAAGAGCCCTCACTAGGAGTTTGGATAGCATTTGGCCTGCTTATCTCTTTGAAATGTCACTCTGAGTACGTACAAGTATTCCCCTAACTCCAGCCTCCGTCTGACTCATTGAAGAGTACGACCTTAAACGAAACTTGATTGGGTCGGACAGATGAAACTTTTATGTAATCTACTGGCAGGGCGGGGGGTGGCG
>CABFOQ010012364.1:1741-14280 GCA_900660455.1 Gephyroberyx darwinii | reverse complement strand
CATAACCAGGGCATTCAAATGTTATTTTCCCAAAAAGATACCGGCCAGTGTGGCGGGTGACTTTTATTGATGTATCCGCCAAAGACAAATTTCACCAACATTTGGTGCTTGGTAACCAACAGTTACCAGGCAGCCGGCCCCCAGACCGGTGTGACCAAGTGGCTGACTGCATGGTCACAGTGCCAGCAAGGCCAGGGTTAGAGGAAAGTTTTCACTGCTTGCCTCTTATCGATCCCCCCGCTGCTTGTCTGCTTTGGGCTTTATTATATTGTATTGATGTCTTCTCAAATGCCTCGGCTCTCCACATAGTGCTCACAGACATGCACAGACAAAACTCTGTCACAGTCCAAATATGCAGTTTTAACTCTTCCTCTTTCACTCTCTCTCTCTCTCTCTCTCTCTCGGTGGTGGCAACCTTACTAGCCAAGGTCACATCAACCAACTCAAGTTGGCCTAGGGCAGTGGAGAGAGAGAGCGAAAGGGAGGTATTTATGGAGCAAAGGCTATTAATAGATGGTGACGGGTACATCTGCAGAATTGATCTTTTTGAGTGTGTGTGTGTGTGTGTGTGTGTGTGTGTGTGTGTGTGTTTTTTAGCATGCAATTTTATTTTTTGATTCGCAAACGCTATGTTATATGTGTGAGTAGCCTTAGCCTATGGGCGCATCTGTTACATGATGGCATTGGTGTGCAGCTGTGACAAACATCCGTGCACAGTATATTGGTTGTGATTTATCATTCCAGTTGTTCGTACTTTACTCAGTGCTTCTAAAAAGTCGATGTATACATAGAGTCATGACACGAAAGGCCCGGTGGGTCGCCTGAACCTGAATATGACTCCCCCTTCACGTCTCCCATGCTATAGGGTTACACATGGTCAACTGAGCAGCTTCAGCTACAGGACAGAAGCTGCAAAATCTTTAAGTGGTCGTCTCTCACATTTTGTAGACTGTACTTTACCTCTCCTGCTCATTTAAAGCTCATGTTAGTACTCCTATACAGTCATAATTTAATGTTATGTACACTGGGGATGCATGGCCTATCTAAAGTCAAATCTTGCCAATAAAAAGGTGAACATGCCTGCGTGAAATGTTATGTTCACATTCAAGTCGTGCCCTCAGGCCAGAAATCTTAATTTGATGGGGATTTGTTGGCATGTGGGTGCAGCCTGCCCCCACATGAGCAGAGCAGAGACGGTTATTCTATCTGAAACTCCTA
Source organism: Gephyroberyx darwinii (assembly GCA_900660455.1). Taxonomy (NCBI): domain Eukaryota; kingdom Metazoa; phylum Chordata; class Actinopteri; order Trachichthyiformes; family Trachichthyidae; genus Gephyroberyx; species Gephyroberyx darwinii. The sequence goes on along the minus strand of CABFOQ010012364.1, from coordinate 13,062 downwards.
AAGGCATGAAGGCCATCTTAATGACCCCCGTTAGCGAGGCATGTATGCATGCACGCCATCGTGTTTTCTCATGTCATTATTTAGAACACAGACAGCAGGTGCTGACATGCCACTGGGCATCACTGCCAGCCGTGATATATGTATACGGGATCGAGGTTGAGTGTGTCTCTAGGGGCGGGGGAGTCTTGTTAAACACATGGGGGAAGTATGCATGTGTGGTAAGATGGAAACCAGAGCTCCACTTTGGGTTTGGACGGGAGTGGTATAGAAGATTAAGGTTGACCCTATTTTATGATATACACACACAGGTCATAGGCAGTATCAGATTAGATTTACTGATTTTATTGTATGGAGGATTAGAGTTTGATATTGTAATCATAAGTCATGCTTTCTCACTCTTAACATATGGTGAGGCTCGATCTTCCCAAGAGCAGAAATTCAACTTTTGAGTATAGGTGATTATTTGTCCCTTTGCCCCCCCTCAAGCTCCAAGATGTGTTGCCTTTGCCATATGCTTGATTGGCCACTGTAGATCTGTACCCTTGCCAGGGTCAACAGCCCAGCACGAGCTGAGGAACTCAAATCCCTTAGTGCCAGCAGCTCACATGTCACCCTCCAAGAGCATACGCTACATGTCACGGGATTAGCGTAACTTTAACGGGTACACGTGATGGGCGGGGTTTAATTTCAGGTATCATAATTTGTGGTGACCGATAGCTATTTTTGCGTTGACACCAGCCTATGTTTGTATTTAATTTGACACTGGATTTACATCAGGTTAGGTTTAAAGGCGCCTGCTTGTTTGCTCTCGCACTCGTCATCTGAACTTCACACATACACATACTTGTGCATGCACACACACGCCTTGATCATCACTGGTTAAAGGCTTATTTTCTTAGAGCCAGGCATATCAGAGTCCAGTCCAGTGCAGGCTAGCTGATGATAGTGGGGCTGACAGAGGTGACTAGAGGACAGGAGGATAACAGCATGAAGTCTTGCTGGCTGTAAACATCCATCTGTAGCCAGATGAGCTGTCTCCACTAGCTGACACACAGTCTTGTTTATCTTGGCAGTCTTTGGGCAGTTGCCGAAGCTTAAACCGTAAAAACCGAGGCTGACACTCAAATGTCCCCAGCCCTGATCACTTAGGTTATAGTACCATTTATTGCTGGGGGAACAATTGATGTGTTAAAGAACGGGATTTTGAGAAGACTGTCCCATCCATCACTCATCCAGCCATCTCTTGGGACATTCATGAAGTTTTGACGGCTTGAGGTTTTGTTTGGGCATTTGGTACCAGCATCCTGTTTACATTAGATCAGATGACACTTTAATGATTCCCATGAGGAAACTGGGTCATCACAGCAGCAAAGAATAGAAAATATCAGTGGCTAGGCTATAAATAAGAATAGAAATAGAGGGTATAAAATATAATGTGACTGGTAATTACAACCAGTAGAACTTGGATAGATACAGTGAGGTCCAAAATCTGAGTCCACTACTCTTTTGTTTCATCATTTATCAAAAACTAATACAAAGTTTTAGTGAAATGATATTTCTCAAATAAGATAACATAATTTAAAAAATAATTTAATATATAAATTAAAATAATTTTCAAATTTAAAGCACTAGCAGTAGCGACAATAACTCATAGAGGCCCATATTAATTTAGTCCATATCTGGTATTATTTGTTAAAAAAAAAAAAAAATCCACACTGTGTATTAGGACCATACATGTTAATAATTGCAATGAACTATATGGTGTGACAACAATTTGAGAAAAGCTTGCCAATGGTGTGCGGACAACATATTCAGATATTTATATTTATATGTAAACAAAAGAAGTATCAACTGAGTAAAAAAAAAAAAAAGTTTTTGATAAATAATGAAAACAAACAGTTCTTTGTAGTTGACTCAGACTTTTGTACCCAGTGTATAACCAGGAAGTGGTAACATTATAACAGCTTGTGCAACATCATTGCGATATCATTACTTTTTTAGGTGGTGATGACACACAAGAAGAGCCTGTAGACAGTGTGTTCCTTAGTTTCATACCCCTGATTTTAACAGCCCCATAACCGACAGCCATCTTTATCCCTTTGTGTGTAACCGTTCCAGCTGTATCTTCATTACCAACATATCATAGTTGTTTATGACTTCCTTTAAAAGAGCGGTTGTAATCACAATCGGCTTGAACGTTGCCAAATGTAGAGGATCGACATCGACAGCTATTTTGAGGAGAGGGGAGGTAATGAGTTTGATGGGGAGGCTTTTACTGTTGCGTGTCTTCCTATCTAGATATAGGCTGCATCTGCTGGATGGTAGCCTGCCTATTTAGCAGTTGGGAAGGAGTTGGGTTATTGTAAATATGTGATTTAGTGTCTCTTTATCTTACGGAAATGGCTTTCTGTAACGTATGTTAGTCGCAAACACCCTCTATAGTGGTATAACGGTTTGTCAAGTGTCGCCCCAGGGCTTTCTCTTTTTCTCACTGTTATGTTGCAGTGTGTGCTGAACATGGCTTTGTGTGTTTGGATGTGCTCATATTCAAACTTTTCTGTCCCATAAAGGAAATTTGTGTTTGCAGACAGGGTTTGGAGTCAAAACGTGTAATAAACAACAATAACTGGATGTGTGTAAGACCTATTTGGGTGAGCGGGAAGTGGCACCACCGACAGCAACAGAGTGCTGGCAATCCAAGAGCTCGAGTCAACCCTTGTGACAGTTCATTGGTCAGTCGGTCTATGAGCCACACCCTTATGCAGCGATGGGTGGGTCAGTTGCTGGGCTTGGACTATATAAAGCAGGACATGCGGGGTATGTAGTAAACACTCACATAAGACAGAGAAGGACCTCCTGGTGCATCGAAACCCAACTCTCGCCACTCCAACGGACACCTGTCAGAATCCGACATGGCTACCTTCGTGTCGGTGAGTTTTCCATCTCCTCAGCATTCAGGACTGTCAGTGGTGGTCGGCTCTGACCGGTTTTGCCCCCGTGCAACTCTAGATTGCTTGTGCCATCGATGGGATTTAACTACTCAATGGTGAGAGGAATGTTGAAGGATAGTGAGTATGGCAGTAAGGTTGCTTTCAGGTTGACCAGTATCCTCATAGCATTTGTTTTGTCATGTGAAACAGTGGATGTGCGCTTGAATGAGTTCTCAGTGATTGTTAATGGATGCCTTTGTACATATAAGACGGTTTCAGTGCACCTTGTGACAGACGTCTGGTTTGTCCTGGTAGTTAGCTACATGCTCTTTTTACTTTTCAACGGGGCACAGGAGAGTAGCAGGGAGGAGTTTTGAAGCAGCAGGTCATAACACTGACAGGCATGCGAGTCCCTATATAAGGCATGCACTTCGTTATATAGGGACTGGGTTTTACTTTGCATTCATCATATGAGGCACAGTGAAGAGTAAACCTAACTGAAATGCCAAAGTCAACAAAAGTTTGTGGAGTTCCACTGAGAAGTCTGACTCCATACTTCAGACACATCTCCTATAGCCTCTTTACCCTGGATAAGTGAAACCGCATGGCAACAGCCCCACCTTGCCCTCTGATAGGCTAGAGGCCACCATCCTGCTTCAACCCAACTAGTTCATTTCATATCAATACAAGCGTTTAAGGGGCGAGCGGACCAAGGGGTTGTTTCTTGGCAGGGCCAGTGGGAAGCGTCTCGGCTGTTATGTGACTCATCCCCTTCTCATCGAGTTGCTTTCCATTGTGAACTATTCCTCAGCTGCGAAACGTGGAGAGATCCGCCTGACATCTGTGAGGCCTTGGGTCCGCCTGCGTCACCCGGGGCATATGAGCCCTTCTCATTACAGCCCCTTTGCCTGCCACAACTGCGGCTAGCCCTGCACTCTCTTGTCCCCAGGGCCATTTTGTTACTGCAATCGATGACCGTACTCAGACTAGGTCACATCCAGCCCTTGTGTGTTCCAGAGAGCGAGACGATACAGCTGGGGCGGTATTGGGTTCGTTGGTATGGTGGAAAAATAATAACTGGAATGACAACGGCTTGTTCTGATTGTTGTTCTGTTCCCTCTGATAGATGTAGTTGGATTTTCTGTAGATTAGGTGGGATTATTGCTCAATCTTCAAGTAATTTTAGGGTATTTTCAGGAATCCTTCAGAAAAAAATTTTTTTTGCAATGAGGTGGATATGGGGAAAGTTCATATCCCTTCCCAACAAAATGTCATTAGGTGTGAGAAGAATATAGAAGTAGGTCATGCAATATTAATGAATTTGTTCCTTTCCTCATCCCAGATGGCCACCTGCCACACTTGCAGTAAGACATCCAGACACGTCGGGGTGAACAGGGATTTCATAGCTACCTTTTCCAAGACCCACGGCACACCAGGCAGCAGTGGCAAACGCAAGCCCCTAGAGCCAACCAAGAGAGCCAGCATGTCTACCCCCAAGTCCGTTGGCAAAGTGAAGACACCTTGTAACACACCTAGGTAAGTTATTTAAGGTTGCTGCTATTAATATCTCTTTTATAAAATAGAGAGGTGTACTATTATACTTAATAGGAGTCAAAGACATTGGATAGGAAGATATCTGTAACGTTTCAGCATAAGCATTATTAGGTTTCCGCATCAAGAGAACTCTAGGAGCAGCATGGGTACGTGTTGGTATTCGTGCTTGTCAGATCATTTACTTCTTGACAGCACATTTCAAATTTTTCTGCCAACCAACAAAATCTCAAGTTACTGTATTTTCACCCCTCATTCCCCTCCTTCTCTATTTCTCTCTCTCTCTTTCCTCCCCATCCGTCTCTCTCTCTCTCCAGGTCCAGCTCCCCTAACACCCCAGGATCTGGCTCATCTTCCTCCAAGCCTCAATCTAAAGTAAAGAAGTGGGTCGTCCAGCGCCTCAGCAAGATACTCCTACGAGAGGACGACCAGGGCAGTAAGAAAGGGGGTCTGAAAAACTTCCTCTCCTCACTTTGAGTATCTGCCAAATACACCTTCTCTCCATGTACAGACTCCTTTTAAAACAAGGATTTAGACCCACGTTGAAACCTATTTACACCAGGAGAACTTTGGTTCCCAGGCTGGTGTGGAAAGGGCTATGTTTTGCCCACCAACACAGCTATTGCTGGTCTATTTAGCCCGGTTTAGAACGGCGCTCCCGGCATCCGAATGCAACGGAGAGTGTTGGGCTGGTCATTTCAACTGTCAATCAGGGTCACGCGCTCTGCTGAGCCAATGGGAGGGGAAAGCTTTTTTTTGGTCTAATTTAGCACATGCCTCTTCTGATCTCCTAACCTGGAGTTGATTTTCAAAAGGGAATGTTTGAGGAATTCCTCAATCCCTATGGGGTGTCAGAAACGCCACGGTGGAGTCTGGCATGGCAAGCTCAGCCACAAGCAAATTATACCAACATCCATTTTTTCTTTCTTTATATTTTTTCTTATGATAAACCATTTGATATTGATGCTATTTGAAGTTAAACTTTTGTATTTGAATTTATTTCGTTTATTTTCCAGCCTCTCCAGTGGGGAGACGTGTCTGTGTATCTCACTCTTACAATGTCACTGGCTAGCCAAGGCTCATTTGTAGCTGTTTAAAAATGTGTGCTGTATGTTGCGCTACTATGTTATGACCACTATGATACATTTTTTGTACATGTATATAAATGATGTTGAAATGGTGCACAGTCACCAATGAATATATCTGAGAGTATCATGATAGCATCTAGAAATGGACTCATCAATTGTTTACATTGAATAGGCACCTCTGCCTAGACTGTCAAAACTTTAGTTTCTTTTAACTTTGTTTTGTTGGCTGTATATTTTTTAAAGGGGATACTGTTAATCTTTTTGTTAAGAGCAGGGATTTAAACACAATATCCACTGCATTCTGTACTGCCTGATTATCGCAGTGAACTGTTCATTAGCTGATCAGTTGTTAGGTTACCGGTTTGTTGAAATTGTTGCACATAAATCCTGAAATACCTCACATTTATGTTCCACATGTACCTTGCTTTCCTGAAATAAAATCTTTTCAGTCTGTGATACACATATGTGCTCAATACTTCTTCTTGAGAACTTCTGAGAGGATTCATTGAGAACCCAATCTTGCAGATATGGGACGGAGGGTAACAAAAAAAATAAAAATGTGCAGTGCATCCAGCTTGCAACTACATATTTCTTGAGAACAGTAAGGTGAGTCTTTACTGCTTTACCTTGCCCACCAGCCCTTTTCATTTAATGTTAAATTTAACATCTAACAACTCATGCATTGTAACTAAGAAACGCAAACCGTGGATGTGATGTAGAAAAAAAACAACCTTATACAGGTATTATTGGAGAAAATAAAACAATATGCATTATGTGCCATGGAGTTGTTTGTACCTTTTCCATTATTCTCCTGTAATAACGCCTCTGGAGAAACATCCAGTACACGTGTTACTCCCTATGTCCTGCAGGTGGCGGTGAACTTTATCATGCGCAGACCGGAAGTACAGCGGCAGAGACATGTTTGCTAGTTAGCCTGTTAGCATGCCAAGGCAGCGTTTCTTGCCGAGTAGTTTACAAAACAGCAGTTCCTCCCTCTAACATGATTTGGGGGCATAAGTTATAAGTTTATGGGTTTTTTGGGGTTGCACAGTTTGTCGATATCGATGCAATGTCGGACAGAAAGCGACACAGAGAGAGGGAGGACAGGGGAGAGCGCAAAAGACACAAGGAATCAAAACAAGATTTGGAGAAACTCAAGATGCAAGCGAAAAAACTCAACCACGACGTCCAAAAGCTGAAGCACGTCGAGACGTTGTGAGCACGACCTTTCCTATTCATGGCTGTAAACTTGTGTATGAATTATAAATGTGGTTTACGAGTCCCGCGGCCATTTACCCCGTGCTAACTTTGCCCTAATAACTAGATTTCATGCTAGTTGACATAGAGCCATAGTTGATTTGTTAACAATTGTGCTTTTAAATTCTCAGTTCTGCAGTAAGGAGTAACGTTGGTGTGTTTCTGTTTTCATCTCTATTTCATGCAGCTATGAAAAACCTCCACCAGGACTCATAAAGGTATAAAAATAGTAAACGCAGAGAAACTAAGCTGAACCACGAGCTTGAAATAAATAGAGATGTTTTGGGACCTAGAGTTACATACAGTACTCCACTACTGTTACAGGAGCATGTGGAAAAACCAGAGGACTGTATTCCTGATGGACCAGGAAATGAAGACGCCAGGGGCTTCCTGGCAAGTGCACCCACCAAGGGGCTGTGGATGCCCCTGGGGAAGGAGGTGAAGGTTATGCAATGTGAGTACAAGTAAACTAAAGCAACAACATCCTTCTGAGTTGGCTTTGAGAAAAAAGAAAGTAGCAGGAGTGCTTCTGGTACTCCCCAAACAATCACAGGTGCTCTTGGGAGGGTTCAGCAATTGAAGAGAAAAGGCATGAAAAAATCCAAGTCCAGGCACTGAGTGTGTTTGCAAATTAAAACCTTTAACTAGCCACGCTTTTCTCTTCAAGTCCTATTCTTTTTGACTGAAAGCTCTGAATAGAAGCATTCTCCAATGGTGAAGTGTTGCTGTAGGATTACAACACGGCTGTGCGATTTTTATTTTTCCTTGTGTCAACACCTTCCTCAGTTCAAAGAGATTCACACACACAACGTCTGTAGTCATTTCTGCCTTTTACTCGATTTTCTACAAAGCCATTGGACATAGCCATAATTGTAGATGTGACATTTAAAACAGCAGAAGCCAGGGGGCATAAGAGACATGTATAGCATAACAGTACAAGACTGGAACTGTAGGTGGGAGTCAAACCTCCACAGCTGAGTGGGCAACGTTCCTGACAGGTAATCTCACACTTCACATCATATCCATCACGTTGATTGACAGATTAGAGATTAATACTGGTGTCATGGAGATTAACTGTTGTCCTTTTGGCTAAACAAAGACTGGCATTATTTCCCCCCATTAATTCCTTCATCCCACTCACTTTCATGCTATGTGAACAGCCAGGAACTTGGAAGGTCATACACACACAGGGCCCAGTCTACGAGTTGGCATTTGTTCTGTGGAATGTGACTCTTTCCGCTTACTACTTTGAGAAAATGTTTGAACATGTTGTCCTGCTCTGGGTAATTGACAGACCTCACAGTGAATAAGATAAGCATGAAACAACTGAGTAAACATCTTTGGAGATGAGTGCACTGGAGGATAAACTTGAGAATTGAAGACATTTGTTTGGTCTCACTTTACAAAGGATGTCAAGTGTGTACTCTATTGCAGCTACACTGCTGCTTAAAGGAAAAAGGAGCTCACTGGTTGTTCTTCCTCTTAATGTAAAAATCAGATGCCAAGATAACATTAGTCTGGTCACGTACAGACATACTCCAGCTACATGGTTCAAGCCTGTTCTCTGGGTGTTGTCTTCTTCACTAGCAGTAGAAGTGGCAGGTTGAGGGAAAGTGGTACAACTAAATGGTAAATTACAACACTTGATCACAAAATAAATCCTGGAAAGCCTTAAACATCACAGGCATTTAACAGTGTCAGAGTGTGTGAGGGTGAAGCGCGTCGTCTGCACTTCTTTTCAGTGAATCACAAGTGAGGATGATTTATATTTTTCAGACCGCCTGTCCTTCTAATGAGGCGTACAGATTGCCATACTGCTACATGAGCAGGCTTTTCTAAGTCTGTTGCTCTTAATTGCTGCCATTGGCATTTCTAAATCACACAGACAAAATGAATTTGTGTGTGTGCATGTGCGTGTCAGAGTGTGTATGTGTATGTCTCAGCATCTATTGGACGCCCGACCGTCCTGGTAGGGAGATCCCTCTCTGAGTAGCCCCTCCCGAGGTTTCTTCCATTTTTTCCTAAAAGGTTTTGTGGGAGTTTTTCCTCATCCTCTGTGACGGTCCAAGGCTGGGGGATGTTGTGTACTAACTATTTATTGTTTTCCCACTTTTGGGCACTGTGAGGCCCTTAGAGACGGTAACAGTGATTAAGGGCTATACAAATAAAATGTGGTTTGATGTGATGTGTGTCTGTACATTTCTGGACTGTGCTGTATGGGGTTGAAACAAAAAGCTGCACTTAAAAAAAGACTAGAAACACTGCATGCCAGCAAATGTGGTAAAACATTTTTTTTCATTGCAAAGCTAATGAGTGATCTATTTCCCATTATGAATTTGGCAGTTAGGTGGCAATAAGGTTGCCCAAGTAAACACATGGCCTGTTTGTATTTGTTCCTCATGCTGCAGGCTGGAGATGCAAGCGCTACGGCCACAGGACGGGAGATAGAGAGTGTCCTTTCTTCATCAAAGGCAACCAGAAACTGGAACAGTTCCGAGTGGTGAGTTTGTCGGCTGCAAGAAAATGGAGCTCAAAATCGAAATGAATGCTTCAGGAATGCAGGTTGCGTTGTGGCAAGGTCAAGCGGGTTTGACTGAGGCCGAGGCTCGTGTCTGGGATGAGTGGAGGTTAACGGCAGGGGCAGGTTGGATTTACACTGAGGAACATGTGCGCTGCAGACCTCCACACACAGCCTGTTTCAATGTGCCTGGATTGGAACAATGCCTCCTGCAGCAGCAGATTCGCCGTAGACCTGCACACACACAGCCTCTGCAATGATTACCATAAGTGCAACTGTATCATATTTTCCTACCTAGCGTTGTGATAAGACTGGATTATTAAAATGCTGACGTGGCACTGAAAGGAATAAAAAGGTTGGAGTGTGTTGAGCTAAAATAAAAGCATGAATATAATGTACATGGTAACAAATCATGTAGGGATGCGGTTTCCCCCTTAGTAGTTGGTAATGACAGATTGTATTCTATTCTTATAGGCTCATGAAGACCCAATGTACGACCTAATTCGGGAAAACAAAAGGAACGAAAAAGAAACCAGGTACATCCTGTTTTTATCCAGGCATGCAAGCTGTTTTGTTATTGATGCCGTTTTGATCATTTTCCTGACCAGCATTACACAACATTACACAGTAACAGTGGATGAGAGGACAAGCGTCTGTCATCACCTCCACACATCGGACTTTGATGACTAAAGTAATTTCTAGCATTTCCAGATTGTCTTACAGATTTTTTTTTCATTCAAAATCCACCTCCAGTAGGTTTGCAAGCTGTACTATTAAAAGAAAATGTTGCGGATTGAACTGACTGCACTCAGACAATCAGATCATACACTTGAGAACCTGCAGTTTTTGCCCGTTTTCCCTCAATTGAACGGGACAATCTCAGATGACCTGGAAATGTTCTCATGGTGGCTGGTTCTCTGTGCCGGTTGGCAGCAAACACTGTCTGACACCAGGATGTTTGAATTTGAAGTTTCTTCAGTATGAAGGCTTGTTTTGTGTGTGTGTGTGTGTGTGTGTGTGCATGCGCAGAGCAGCAGCATGCACATTCTGGAGAGTGTTTCCACGTGCATTATACAAAAGGTTATTCAAAGGCCAGTGACTTTTTAAAGGCTCAGTTGCCACGTGTCGGTGCCACGTTAATTTTGGCATCTTCTTTGGAAGGGAACTGAAACAGTCCTACTTCTCTCTGTCGTCTCGCTCCCAGATTGCATACATTGTGTCTCGAAGAGAGAGAGAGAAACATTTTTAAAATTCAGCTGTAACGTAGTTAAGAGGCTTAGCCCATTAACCGCATTTAAAATCCATCCAGGGAAAAAACAGATTTGCCTCTGAGAGCCATGCTTGTGGCCTGACATCCCAAGTGGTCAGAGGATTCTTCTGCTCCGTATGATTACTTTATTGCAGACACTTTTTTTTTTACCCAGAACAACCTCTTCACTGCTGAATAGTTAACAGCGTTTTCTGGATATCTTTAAAAAAAAAAATCTCCCATTCCTGCTGGCATCCAGATACGTGCGCCAGCCTGCTTTTCTGTGCTAATTAAAGGATGTGCACAAATGGTCTCCAAATCCATCTGATCTCTCCTGAGGGTTTTTCCTTTTTTGACAATTGTTTTATATTATTGAACAGTGTGCCGCTTCCTCCATCGTTCTGTGACGTGTCGATGTTTTGATCTTGCCTGGTGAGCCAGGTCGTTATTGTATTTAGCTGTGGAAAGGAGCCCATATCGTCCTGAGCCAGTTGGGGAGCAGCTGGAGTCACCTGTAGTCTCAGTGGTTAACTGGCTGTCTGCCATCACAACCCATCCATCTCCTTCTGTGGTGCAGACGCTGCAGTAGATTAAAAGATGTATAATAGCAACATGATAGGTTATTGATCTGTTTAATTGATAGGGAAATTATTGTACTGCTTGAGCCCCTCCAGGGAGTTCAGAGGACAGGGTCAGCCCCAGAACAGCTCTCTTCCCCTCTAACCCCC
>CABFOQ010012360.1:2041-16706 GCA_900660455.1 Gephyroberyx darwinii | reverse complement strand
CCCCCCCCCCCACGTGTTTTATCGTGTGGGCTTCGTTCGTCTTCATCCCATTTGTTCCATGACTGGGAGATAAGCGTGGGATACATGAGCTGCAGTTCATCCTGTGGCCAACAACAGGCAGCGTTGAGCCTCGAGTTTCCTCCCTCGGTCCAGAACAACAAGCTCTAATTGAAATGCAGGGAGACAACCCATCAATTAGCAAGTCACTTTCTGCCATTTCTGGAAGAACAACTGCAGCTGCTGAGCTGACATTACGACATCACTCATCTCAGCTCAGCTCATTTCAAGCCATACCCATCTGTCATTTCCTTGATAAGTTATTGATCCTAATCAGAGGTATTGCTTTGGTTATCAAAAGGTTTGCTCCAAAATAAAAGGCTCATTTGACAGAAGCTTCCCGTTTCTAGAAGTTTCTCCCCCCAAGTTCATCTCACAACAATAAAAAAACGAATTCAAACAAAAGCATCCTATTGGAAAATAGTGCCTCATTTAGCACTGTGCCCGCTATCTACTGTAGAAAATGTGTGTGAATGGGGTGCCAGCAGCCCCGCTAGAGCCAGCCTACGTGAACAGATGGTGGAGGGTTGTTGCTGTTGGGTGAATGACAGTGATTCTTTCTGGGTTGTTTCCTCCTGATTTCGACGGCGGCGAGCCAGTCAGATTATTCACCCATCCGCGGGTTCTGACGATGACACCATCGCCATTGCTCGTCCTTCGCTGTCCCAGTACGCTTCCAGTCCTGGGTGAGCCCGGCAAGGATGTAGAGGAGCTAAAACTGAAAGGGGTAATCTATGACTTGAGGATCTCTATCGAGCTGCTGCAGCATCGGGAGGGCTCTGGCACAGCTTGCAGCGGCCCGTAATTGACATAATAAAGTCACATTTTCACAATAGAGAGGAGCGAGCTGGCTAATTAGAGTGGAGATCGTCTGGTGAAGAGGTGACAAATACTGCTTTGTCATTGGCTGCTGGAGTTTTGAAAGATAATTTCGAAATCTCAGCACCTAGCAAAGTAATTGTTGAGCTATTGGTATCGATCAACAACCCTATCAACCCCCTGCAGACATGTTATTGTCATTTTGTGCTACAGGGCAGTAAAAACCTTCCTATTGCACTTTAACAGGTAGAAATGTGGCAGTTTTACAGCTAATATAAGTAGTATTTCAGTGTTTATGTCCACATTTCATCTCTATCGGCTGAAGTATGCAGTTATTTGCGTTAAAAGAAGTTGACAGATGGTTAAGCAGTTAAGGTATGATGGACTCTGCCATACTTTGTCTAACTGTTTAAAATATTACCTTTTGATTCATGACTGAGGGGATACCCACGTGCACAGGTGGAGCCAGTAGAGTTCAGCTGGAGCCGAAGAGCCACCGGAGACAAGCCGTAATGATCACTGTTCATCATTTCCATACATTTCTTAGTGATAGATGGCGGAAAGTTCTCCAAATTCGTCCATTTTCTGTCATGCTCCGTGAAAGGTATTAATCATATGTTCAAAATGTTTTTAAAATTTTAAAAGTAAATGGGCATCCTTTATACCCCTACAAAATATTACATTTTAATGGAGCCTGTCAGACATTTCCCCTCATTTCATAGCAAATGCTCTGCAATTATAAAAATAATGTGTTTAATAATGTTCATTAAAAACATGATTGTCTTATCAAATGGCGGTTTATTGACATGCAGTAATTACAGAAAATGGTTGAGAGGATAAGAGTGTGTGAGTGAGAGATATACTGAGTCCAAAATGCAGGGCATCTATAAAAATATAATTTCCCAGTGCTGTGAAGTGAACACCATCCAGCAGGAATTGCCCTGGTAGATTGTGTTTGATGTTTGGCTGTCTTATTGCTGCTCCAGAGAGTCCCCTGATGAACGCAGGCATTACACTGTTCACCCAGATGTGAGCTTTGTTGACCTTCGCTGGATTCCTTGCAGCCGTCTGTCGGTGTAGCTTAACAGACAACAAACTGCAGGTCCATGATGAAATGATTAGCCATTAGCAATACTTAGTAGATATAAATGAAGATGAGCCTGATCTTGGAGCGAACTGCAGTGTGAAATTCATGTTTTGCATGTGTGTGGTACCAGTAGTACACTTTGTTGACAGACCTACGCTGATAAAGAATCTTTATTCCACTGCTGTTAGTTTCCACCATGATGAGCAGCCTAAATCTCTCTGTCTGTCAGGATCCAGCTGATTTACGATCAAGCAAGAGAATAACAAACCAGTGTTAGTATAACTTGGAACATCCTTTGTTCATGGAAGAGTTGGAGCAGTCATTTAACTGGAAGGATAATAATACACTTATATAACACTTTTCAAAACCAAATGTTACAAAGTGCTTTACATAAAATGAAACAAATAAATACAATACCTAAACTACAGATAAGAGCAATAAAATATATCATGGAAATAAGACAAGCAAACAAAATGAACCAATGAATAAATGAACAGTAAAATGCAAGGTTAGGTTTTGAGCAGTGACTTAAAAACATCCCATAGGAAAGCAAAATCCAAGAAGAGATGATATATATATCCGTTTTATGTCTCCTAGACACAAATGAGCTCTTTTTAAGACCAAGATGAAACTAAAGGCATTTTCTCCTGTTTCTCAAATTCAGCTCAGGAGAAACAACCACATAACAGCTGTTGATCTCACTCTGATCACCACATCAGATCTCCAAATGATCTGAAATAAGTGTAATTTAACTCTAGAGGAAGATCAATCAATCAATCAATCAAGTTTATTTGTATAGCACATTTCATACACAGAGGCAATTCAAAGTGCTTTACATGAGATTTAAAAAGAAAAACATAAAACAAAATACAATAAAATCACATAAAATCACAGAATAAAATCATAGTGCAGATAGGGCATTTGAAGTGTAGGATTTAGAGCTTAGCAGAATGCAGTGATGAACAAAAATGTTTTTAATCTATTTAAAAGTAGTTACTTTAGGAGCAAGTCTCACATCTCAGAGGGAACTGTTGTACTGTTGTATTTTCTTATTGAAGCCATGAGGCCAACAGCCATATAGTAGGAGCTGATTACCATTACATATGTCACATGTTAGCATCTACATTTATCATCTCATAAAGTCTCAACGATCTTTCTCTCTCTGTTGTCTCCTCGTTGCTCCTAAGGGGTTGTAGGAGAAACATTTCAGATGCAGGTGATCACAAAAGTAGACAAAATTGAGATCTCCCCTATTTCTCAGGAGATGAAGAAAAGACGACTCTAAGCAAAATCTTTCCTCTGGGATGAACTGAGGGAGCTAGGCCGATGTTGACAGGGAGATTATCCCATAATGTTGGGGCTCTGATTGCAAAATTTTTATCACCTCTTGACTTGGGCTTGGGCCGAGGACAGTTAAAAGAGCTTTATTGGCAGATCTGAGAGTGCACTGTTGAACATAGGGGGATAATAGATTCATGATATAGAACGGGGCCAAGTTATTCACTGCTTTAAAAGTAATCAATAAAATAAATTCTACAATCAACAGGTAGTCAGTGCAGTTTTTCTCCTTTTTTCCTATGGAGGCCGGAATACAAGGAGTTACAATTGTCAATATGGGATGAGATAAAAGCATGAAAAACATTTTCCATGTCAGATACAGGAATGATCTAAACTTTGATATATTTCTTAACTGATAAAAGCAAGACTGAACAACACTTTGTACTTTTCTCAAAGGTCAGACCACAATCAAAAATGACACCCAGATTTTTGGCTGCTGGTTTGATGTTAGCTGGTAGGTTGCCAAGATTATCATAGATTTTAGTGGTGGCATCAGGAGGGCCAAACAAAACAACCTCGTACTTGTCTTCATTCAGCTCCAAAATGTTTTGAGACATCCAACATTTAATATCAGCTAGGCATTCCCTGATGAGGTTACTTGAGTCACTGGGATTTACAGCGAGATACAGCTGAGTGTCATCAGCATAATAGTGAAAGAAGATATTATGCCTGCGAATTATGTGGCCAAGAGCGAGCATGTAAATAGAGAACAAAATAGGACCGAGGATGGATCCTTGGGATACCCCACAGGTAGATTGAGCTACAGAGAATGTAGAACTACCCAGGCCAACAGACAATTGGAGAGATAAGTGAACCAATGTGAACCAATTAAGAACAAAATCTGTGATTGCAACAAAATTGCTAAAATGGTCAATTAAGATGTTGTGACCAGAACAGTATGAGCTGTAAGAAGAAGGTTATCAACTCTGAGCAGGGCGGTTTCATTGCTATGTTTAGCCCGGAAGCAAGATCGAATTTCGTGTGCACAGTTAACTGATTATAGACAACTTTTTCCGAAACCTTTTTCCAGAAACAGGAGTTTAGAAATAGGTCTGTAATTGCCAAGAATGGAGGGGTCCAGGCTGGGCTTTTTAAGCAGGGGCTGGATAAGTGCACGTTTCACAATATTTCCCCTTGTGCCATACACAAATGGCACAAGGCATCAAAGAGGAGTCTAGTCGGGATTATGTCTAGAGGGCAAGATGAACAAATGGGAAACAATGTCCAATAGTGTTTGTGCTGAAATCTTTTTTTGTTTACTTGGCAGCTCACAGTCATCTCATGCTTAGGAGGTACAATAAGATCTATTATGTTTACAATTTTCTTGCAGAAGAAGGTTAAAAAGCTCAGTATCATCAGTACATCAGTAATAGTAGATAGTGGAGCCCCTATTATCAAAGAGAACTAGGGTTGAGATGGTTAGCAGCGATTACATCATGCATTCATACTGCCTGAAAATATTGTGGATTATTTCAACTCCATTTACTTGGATGCTCTTGGTAAAGTTGTTCCTGTTAAAATTAGAAGTAAACAAACGCTCAAGAGTGTTTCTTGGCTGGATGACCATACCCGAGCTATCAAAAGAGAGTGCAGGAAAGTGGAAATGAAATGGAAGAGTAGCCACCTTAACATACGTATGAAGGATTAGATTTGATTTACAGTTAAGACTGAGAGAGAAATATTTTATAATAATAATAATTTAATATTTTAAACATAATAGATGTGATTGAACCTCCTAAGCATGAGATGACTGTGAGCTGCCAAGTAAACACCTCCTTTGCCTCCTTCGACAAACAGAAACACTATTGGACATTGTTTCTCATATGAAATGTTCACTAAAAATTGCCATCGGGCTCAGAACTTATTACAAAGTGAAAGCGTCTTCAAATTTATTGGCATTAGAGGACTTAATTGCACTGGTCTGAATAGCAGGCAAAGGAGGGAGGCAACATGAAGACAGAATCAAAGAGAATACATTTGTGATCAGAGATTAAATCCTCCATAAAAATGTAGTTGGATGGACAGGCCCAGGGAAACAACGAGGCTATGACCCTGGTTATGAGTGGGCCCTGATACATGCTGTATAAAGTTAAGTGATTCAATAATATTCAGAAGCAAGACTATAAGAAGATGCATCTTTGTGTATTTAAGCACAATAGAAGAGATATACTCAGAGAAATCCGATAGAAAGCTCCCGTTTGCTTTAGGTGGGCGGTACACAACAACACAGCAGACAGGATTGGCACAGCTTTGAATAAGAGTACCTCAAAGCTAGAGAAGGTGTCAACAGTGATAGGGATGCATTTAAAATCAAACAACCTGGCCCTTGGGTCTAGGGGAGTTAAAATAATCCATAATTGGGAGGAAACAGCTCGTGTAATTGGTTGTTTTCACCAGACTCAAGCCAGGTTTCTGTTAGAAATAACAAATCCAAGTTGTTGGTAGTAATAAAATCATTTAGAATAAAAGTCTCAGTAGATAAAGGTCTAATACCGTGCACTGCCAACTTAACATGCTGCACATCTCTGGTAGTAAAAGTCCGGACTGATATTACATTAAGATTCCTGCCTGACAGGAAAGCGTTTATAGGGTTTGGTTATAATGGGAATATTAAAAGCACACATACAGACAGTGAGTCCTTGAATTTGATGTCCAAGTGAGAGTGCAGACTCCTCTCTCTTTCCTGAAACATGGTAAATAAGGAGAATAGTTATTTTAAAACTGTCCAACATATGTTCAGCCTCACACAGCGGGATCCCCAGGGTTTGGGACCTCCATGTGGAATGCCATAATAGATAGTTTAAAATGTTTAATTTGAGGATATTTTCATCTATATTGAATGAATATGTAGCCAAATATTTTCCGTGTATACAAACGTTTTCCCAACTACTTTAGTTGAGATTTAATTGAAAATCAAAATTAAAGCTACATTCTAAGAGGTTTTATACATACGGGGCTAGACCAACTTTAAGTGGAGAGTAAGAGTCTGGCATACAGATGTGCATGCATCATCATTTCTTATGTAACTGAAGGTGCCGCAAGATGATTTTGAACAAAATGTATTGTTTTGTCTAGTTGCTGCGTCTATGGAAAATTGCACTAGCCACCTATCCGCTAGTATTGGCTCCCCATTGACCCAAGTTATCACTTCTACACTGTTACATTTTACCAGTGGCCAGGAAACACAGTCTTTACAACTTTCATCGCCAAAGTGAGGGGCAAATATCCGCAGTGTACTTGATGTTATTGCATCTCTCGCTAAATCAGTGGCAAACCAAATACTCTCACAATCTACTGTTTTATGAGCTCCGCAGCCTCATAAAGTCGAACAAACATTCCTCCTGGCTTGAAGTGAGCCTTTGTAAAGGACTATTCTTAAGGCATAAAAAACATTTATCTTAGTCTTATTTTTAAACACTGGATTGAATTTGTGTGATTTTCAATAATGTATTAAATTTAAGAGCAAATTTTCAATCTTTATTCATACAGGCCTTAGTTGATGTCATGGGGGGGTCCTGCTCTTGACCTACATTGCGGTGAGAGTTAAACTAAACTAGGTAGAGAAAAGCATGACACCTTTACCCAGCAGATCATTATAATTTGGGGGAATTTGTTGGCATAGAAATTGTTAAATTAAAAGATATCAGATATCGTCCCAAAGTGTCGGTAGCTTCAACTGAAAAATATTGGTATTGAGATCTGCCTCCAAAAGCTTAAATGCGACACTTAAAAGAGACAACAAGAGTGTAACACAATGTTTCATCATCAAAAGAGATTAGTATAGTATGTATGCAGTGTTTTGGGCCTCAAAGTGTGTGCATGTGAATGTAAGTGTATCTATGTGCAGGAATGTGTGAGCTGACAGTGATGCCAGTTACCCGCTGCTGCACGAGTCTGTGTGTTTAATGGAAGCAGTCTCCGGCAGTGTGCGATCTTGTTACAGCCCCAACCTCTGGACCATGAAAACTCCCATCAGACCATGACCTGATCTCATTCCCAAAGCCAGATACCAATCTCTCCCTCCTAGTCCTCCAAAGACCTTGCCAGGCCAAACCTCAAGGACGCCTCTCACTGCCCCCACCGTTTAGGACCGTAACTTCACCAAATTCGCAGCAATTTCAGGGGTTTAACGCTGAAGTGTTATCGTTTCACGTCGATAACTTCGGGCCTCCTGTCTGGTGCTGCTGCGGATAATATCTGTGAAGTGTCAGGGAAAGAAAGCACTGAAATATGCTAGACAGACATATGCAGCGAATGATGTATCGCATGTAACCAAATTGCAGTAATCTGATTCTGCCTAAAAAACGGCATGAGTCATCTGTTATAGTTGGGGGGGTTACTAGTTGGACTACATGGAAAAATCTTTCAAGGGGAAATAGTAATTATGATTGTATAGATAAGAGCACAAATAACTTCCCCGCTGGAAATAAAGTTACAGGTGATGATAATATTACTGTCATTAAATTCAGTTCATCTGCATTCACTTACACTCTTGACTCAAATTCGTGCGTACTTCCGAGTGCAACAGTTCAGAATTCACATTAAGGGGTGAATTCAAAAGGATGCCAAAGGCTTGAAACTATGTGAGAAGAATTATCTTAATTACAAAGAGGAAGGAAAAGAGTATAACAGTTTCAGTAGCCACTACACTCTTTTCCTTCACTTACTTTCACATAGTCTAGGACTTCTGCGATTCACTTCAGTGCGTGTGAATTCCAAGTCTTTAAATTGGAATTGTTTGGTTATATTCTATTTATTTCTGAGGCAAAAGTAATTCAAATGTAACTCAAACTAATAATAGAGTATGGGATTAATTAAGAGAGCGTTTTTGCTTTTATCCCATCCAAACTGTGGTGTGCGAGTCCAGTACAGAGGAAACGGTGTCTATTTCTACAGTATGTCTGTGAACTCACCGGGAGATCCATTTTTCTATAAACACCCAGATGACATCAGCCATTGAGGTTTCAGCAGTGACTGAAAGCGATATGTTCTAGCATGTGCATGAATAATTTCGCTTCACTTCAGATGGTTTTATGTATCTGTGACTGGTTGCTACGAAAACAAATAGGCCTGAGTGGCTCTTTGAAGGGAGTATTGCAGCTGCAGTTCCGTAATTCATTGCTGTCTTTCTTTCAGTCTGTTTCTGGGCAGGCAGTGAGCATCCAGACTTCATTCCCAAAGGGTACACATGCCTTTGCCAATCTCTGAAACTGTGTGTGTGCATGTGTGTGTGCTCATAAGACAGTCCATTCTTAGAAGAGCAGCATGACAATCCCAGACTAGTTGCATGTGTATGTGCATGACGCCTGTTAAGGCAGTGGTATGCTCACACCGAAGATAAACTCGACGAAATTGAACCACAGTCGAACACATCACCC
This sequence comes from Gephyroberyx darwinii, assembly GCA_900660455.1. Classification (NCBI taxonomy): domain Eukaryota; kingdom Metazoa; phylum Chordata; class Actinopteri; order Trachichthyiformes; family Trachichthyidae; genus Gephyroberyx; species Gephyroberyx darwinii. Next base: position 8,027 of record CABFOQ010012360.1, on the reverse strand, counting down.
GGCTTTGTATTGGGTTTTTTTACCGGCACTGTCACATAATTAAGGAGGTAAGACCACAAGATGTAACCAGAGACAGTCAACTAGGAAAGGAGATGGAGACTTTTACCCACAAGGCAACACAAGCATGTGATATGTTCGACCATTTGCAGATGATCATGCTCTGTGGGCTGGTGTGTGAAGAATTCCACCAGTTCGTCCAGCAGTGGTGGGAAGATTTTTTTTTTTCAAACAACTTGATTCCTTTCAGCTGTCCAACAATAATGAACAGACTCAGGATCTGAAATCATTCAGCAGCTGATCTATTAACCCAGACAACAATGAATGAATGAACAAGGTAGTTGGCTGTGGTTGTTTAAGCCCACAAACGACTGATAGGTGAATCCACCATCACTATGGGCTAGTAACTGTGCACACTGCAGAGTCCAAAGTCAATGTGGCCCTTCATGTAATGTGTAATGTGATTGGTGGATTCAAATAAATAATTCACGTGTGTGTGTGTGTGTGTGTTACCACAAGTGTGTTCACAAGTGTTTTTAATGAGTGCCTGTGTGAGCATGCGGGTGTTGATGTTCATGCATGTGTGCATCCATGAAATGCAGATGTATGCAAATTAGTGAGCATACTAAAGGCTACTGTGTGTGTGTGTGTGTGTGTGTGTGTTCATGTGCATGTGCATGTAACAATATATGCTGTCCACCAGTTAGCTTTTAGACAAGACAGAAAGAAGAGAAGGGGTTACTGCGACCGGTCACACTCCAGTAGACTGATAGATAAATGCCGGGAGGTCTGATCCTCACTCTCACTCTGCTCTGCCCACATTTTATTTCATCTTTTCAAACCACTCAGCTGTTCATTCAGTCCAAAAGGTTACCTTATTCTATTAATGGTCTGGTGGCTGATGATGCAGGGAGGATGTTCTCCAAACTGTAAACTTCAAGTGTAATATTGCTTTCCTCTCATGGTTGCATATTTACTGTGTGTGTGCATGCAGTGTTATAGGGTATCTTTGCTTGTGTGTGCGTGCGTGTGTGTGTGTGTGTGTGTGTGTGTGTGTGTGTGTGTGTGTGTGTGTGTGTGTGTGTGCGTGTGTGCAAGGACGTGTGAGTGCCTGCAAGCGAGAACAATTTGTGTCGATTGTGGGGTCTTCTCTCTCTGAACGATATAGAGCAAAGGAACACACACACACATCCACACACACACACGCACACACACACGCACACGCACACGCACACGCACACGCACACGCACACGCACACGCACACGCACACACTACTTACATGTTTCTCCACGTCGTCTCCTATAGCCCGGCTGTTCTTCAGGTAGTCTGATACTGGACCCCTCAGCAGCAGGTCGAAGGCCTCCACACACTGAGACAGACCTAGAGATGGAGCGAGAGAGGAGAGAACGAGAGGGTGAAATACAGTGAGCGTAACACTTTGATGTATCTAACGCCTGATTAGTTGGAGAATAGAATAGAATTGAATAGAATAGAATAGAATAGAATAGAGTCCCGCATGTCCTCTTCTCTGCGTGCTTTCTGTGTTTGAGTTACTTACCTCCATTGATGCCATTGACACAATCTCCATTAGTCATGCCATTGGATGCCTGCATCTTGAGGGACACCTGCTCCAGGCGAATCACAGCCTGCTCCAGCCGCTCTATTAGCGCTTCCATGCTGACAAACCTACAAAATGAAAGCAGGAAGAGTCAGTAGACTGCCTGATAGGAAACACAAGACTGGTCTTAATTTCCTTTCACCTACTAAAGCAACAGCTAAAGCAGTTTAGTTTCAGAAAACATCACTGTCTGCCTGGATGCCACTGTGATCTTTGAATCCACAAACATCAGCGCCTGCTTCCCCTGCACCGTCTCAAATAATTTGTCCATTAGATTGTAATGGAACCTGTAATGGACCTTAAAAGAGGGTTAGTTGTGTGATGTGCTGTTTTACTTTATCAATCCTGTAGGGAAATCCTCTTTTTGTTTGCTCCCCTTCACAGGGAGGTCAGAGGTCAGGGTCAGCTACGGAACAGCACCCCTGGAGCTGATGGCGGGATGCTTGAGCCCCAGACAATCTCTGTAACAACTACACCACCCTGCTGCCCCTAGTTTTGGGAAAACTAGCCCATGTCAATGACAGAGTAAAGCAAAATGGGGTTTATGTGACCACAGTCCCTGTTGGAGTTGTCTGGTGCTCTGCCACAGTCACACCCTCTGCTTCTAAACGCATGAGCGTATCACACAATTAGATTACCAATTGTCGAGGGACAGAGACTGGAGACAGGCTGAGTGGAAAGACAGCAAGCTGAAGTCAGAGAGAGCTTTGTGCAGTTACAGCCAAGTGAAAAAAACGCTTTGAGAAAATACCCAAGAGAATCTGTCTTCACTGATTGGACAGAAGAGATTCAAACAAAAGGCTGCCAGAGGTGTTTCCTTTATCTGCCCATGGATGAAAAATGTATGTCCTGTGTTTTGAAGTTTTTTACAATTTATTTATGGTGTCAGGCTAGTTTAGCTTTCCACCCTGCAGCAGATGTATGATCGGGTCTGAGTAATGTAGGAACAACCCTGGATCAGTTTTCTTTTGTGTAAGTAAGACACATTAAGTAAAATTTCTTCTTCAAAGGGGGAAAAAGACATGTAATCCTCTCTCTCTCTCTCTCTCTCTCTCTCTCTAGCAAGAGCAGAAACTCCATCAGATCACCTGATCTGATGGTTATCGGTGGAGAGTGACCTCACCGGCTGCAGCCAGTCCTCTGATTACATTTCTACACAATTAGCACAAACAACTCCTGTACACGAGAGATGAGCCTCTCAGAGACGGTACTGACCTAGATGAGCGCACACTAATTTGAACACTCAAATAAATGCATTGCACTGGCATTCATTCAAGTGTGCCCGTGCATGCACACACACACACACACACACACACACACACACACACACACAACACACACACACACACACACACACACACACACACACAAAGCATAGGGTATTAACATGCTTACCTCACTGTTGAGAGGTGAACACATTTCCAAAGTCAATTATATGCTTCTGCAAGTTAGACAGACCATATCCTTCACTAACGCTGCCTCACTGTGATACAAAGCAGGGCTTTTTATTGGTCAACAGGCTGGAATTAAATCCAACCACCCATTGCATGTTTATGCAAGGTCTCCATTTGCAAACTACTGCTAGCTAACATGCACTTCCTAATCTGACACCTGCTACCTGTGTGTCTAACACACAAACCAGTAGTGTACGTTATACACTCATTATTAGCAGGCAAATCGCTGATTTACTAAACAAGAAACACAAACATGACCAGGGACCTCTGCATTAATGCGGCAAAGTAGGTTGGTTTTTGTTCCCCGGCTGTAATTTCAATAAGTTATGTCTGGTAATTATGTGCTATGAATGGCAACCACAGCCTGATGGGCGTCATCTTGTCATCTCTCTAGAGAATTCTCTGACCAGTGCCAGATGCCTGTCGTAGGCCTCAGCAGCTATTTCTGTTCTCCAGGTCACAGCAGTTCTTAGTATGGGACTGGCAAGCCAGCCTCGAAACCTGGAGAGATACATGCCGGTTGAGCGTGTGCAGCAAGTCGGGTGTGAACCACGGCCTCCATCCGGTGGACACTGATCCAGCGTGGAGGCAGAGCTCATCCTGAACCCCAGTAGACCTGATCTACTAGACCTAACCCTACTTTGTTAACAAGTTATTAGTATTGATTACCCATGACTTGTGAATAGGAATAAGCAAGTGTGCAAAATGAATGAATGATAAATGAATAGTATTGATTATTTCAGGTTTTTGTCAAGTGTGAGCTCAGACAAAGCTGGAGTCTTCAATTTGGCTTGTGGTTGAACAGAATTTCTTTATTTTCAGATCAGAATGGGCTCAGATTTTCAGGCAAAATCTTGTTGGAGCTTCTTGGAAGACTATAGTAAACCATAGTCAATAGTGCATTTCATATCCAACACTATATACACTACATTTATACTGTGCTTTATGTATTCCATCATTGCAAGATGATGAAAATGATATAATCTATCAAATAATTATATATTGCAGGAAAGAGACAATCACTTACTGTATTTGCTCAAACCCGTCACACACCACTTCATGACTGTGTCTTTAATGAAATCCTCAAACTTTGTTTAAAAGCCATGTGACAGAAACAGCCAGAGTCGGGACTGATGTGTCTTAACTGGCGTCTCCTTGGTATTGTTACTCAGCCAAACTCTCCATGGCAATGCAAAGACATGGCCAATGACATTGAGCTCTTTAGTTTTTCATATTGGCTTAAAACATTCAGATCATTACTGAAGCTGAATGGGAAACAGCCAGGGTGGGACTTGGACCGTTAAGCCTGCTGCTTGCATTAGAAATACATTCTCAATGTGGCACAAAGACGCTGGAGTGCCAAAAGAACACTTGGCAATCATGTACATGTAATTCATGTGCATATAATTTTTAAAGGAGACGCAACATTGTCTAAAATACACATTAGTAGCCTTTTCTGTGTCTTAACAGAGCCTCCAGTTTGATTCAGTACAATGTGAACACGTTGCTCACAGTGGGATCCGTGTAATGCTCATTCCAGACAGGTGGGCAACAGTGTCTGCCACCTCAATCCCCAAACAACAGCTGAGAAAGCACACAAGTTATCACAGTGGTGTTACTGACTACGTTGTGACCCACATCTCTTGCACCCTGTGGCCTGGTATCTGATCTTAGGGGCTATATTAGGCCACTGCTGGGCTTTAGTACTGCTATGGGCCTAGCGTAAGCTATTATAGATCTAAATGTCCCATGCTGTCCCATTGGCCTCCATGGGAGCTATCCTGGAATGGTGGTGACGCAAAAAACAACGTAAAACTCTTTTGAAGACCGTGAGATTTTCACAATTCAGCAAATAAATGGTTTAAAAAATGCTCATTAGGATTACTATGAACTAAACAAGAAAGAATATGGTGTTGTATGTATAATTGTCATATTTGCAAAATCCAGTTGTGGCATCTTAGTTTTGACGAAAGAGCCTGTCACAATATTTATATATTTATAAACCTGGCAGATTAAAGCCTGAGGATTTTTGTTGCAACAAAAATGGCTTGACTCATATTGGAGAGTTGGTATTAGGTTATGCTACTGGAATTGCCTGAGTTTAGGCATAATGGCATATGGATGATACTGATAACAGCAGAGAAAGAAATGCTATGAAGTCAGTTGTTGTCATATGATGACTGAGATTATAGTTTGTGTGTTTTGAATGAGACATTAAGCTTTTCATTCAATCATTACACAACAGGTGCAATGATTTATACGGGCTGCAGCTAGATCAATATCACTGAATCAGTTCAATACTAGTGTCTGAAACTCTGGCTGGTTTATTATGCTCGTCAATAGGCCCTAGCGGGTCCAAGTCAGGTGAGATCGCCACAGACGCACCATAATAAAACATTGTTGACATGACATTGGCATGCTGACAGGATTTTTCCCTGGGCGTCACTTGGACCTGTGATGCTCCATGTGGTCCCCACTACAACATCACCGTCGATCCGAAATATCATGCAATCCAGAAATAAAAATTGTAGCTACTGCAATTCCAAATCGCCACATTTCAAAGCGATTTTCTGTCTGCGACCTGCGGCGCCAATATGCGGGGCAGATGCAGACATGACAAGACACCCGGACCGCACACAAAGCGGGTGAAAGGGACATTGTGTGGACATTTCGCCGGGCTATGTCTTTCTATTCTTCTGCCATCATAAATACATTTCTGTCCCGCGGCACGGACACTAACGTGCCGTCGCCCCCCGCCGCAGCGCATTTCCTCCCTTGTCCTCCCCCGTCCCGCTCCGAGAGAAAAAAACACTTAACATTCAGTTAAAAACTCGCCAGTAAATACGACTTACCTCTTTTTCACTGGTCCGAAGTGAATTTTGACGGGATGTTGTGTTGTGATTGCCAATATCCCGG
>CABFOQ010012355.1:2064-12605 GCA_900660455.1 Gephyroberyx darwinii | reverse complement strand
TATAGCACTTTTCAAAACAAAGTTACAAAGTGCTTTAGAAGACAAAATTGAAAGAGAAATTGATAAAATGGTAGACAAACTGATGATGAACAAAATGATAAAAACAATTTAAAAACACTTTAAAAGTTATACAACATTGAGCATAAGGAGCTACATATGATAGAGTAAAATACGCCCCCCCCCACCCCTATTTTTGCCTCCTCTGTTTAAGCTTTATGTATCTATGGAAAAATAGAGAGAGAGCGAGAGAGAGAGAGAGATGCAAGCCGCAAACAGCTGTTTCTACGCCTCTCCCCCTGCTGATTTTGACAGAATCGGTATCGTTCATAAATTCTCTGCAGTGCTTCGTTCTTATGTGAGTCTCTGATTAATAAATGTATTCTTTGATTTTGAACCAGTAGCCTTATGTTGTTGTTATTTAGCCTTTCTGAGGCTATTGCATGGTTAAATCAATGAATTTTATTTTATGAAAAAAAATTGCCCCTCGCAATTTTTAACAGCCCCCTCAGTCACTTCATCCTGCCCGGGCTGGTAAAATAATCAATAAAATAAGAGTTAAGAGAATGCCTTTGTATAAAAATAGGTTTTAAGTTGTGACTTAACAGATAAAAGTGAACCACAAACAGACCACAAACCCTGTGAAAGCACACTTATAACAACATGTTATAAGTGTTATAAGGACTGAGCTTTATTTCATGATCTCCCCATCGGGCGTCGCTGATTACCGTGTCTGAAAGACTTTGCGGTGAGCTCTACGCATGGGTGAAAGGTTGCGTAGAAGTGCGCACCTTTTACCGCATAGAATTTCCTTTATAAATGAGGCCCCAGGTCCATTCTGCACACCACTGTTGTGTGGCCTTTTTGTTAGCTTGGACAGGTCTGCCCATTCTCCTCTGACCTCTCTCATTAACAAGGTGTTTTTGGCCACAGACTGGATGTTTTTTGATTCTCACACCTTTCTCTGTAAACTCTAGAGACTAGTGGTGAAAATCCCAGGAGGGTAGTTGTTTCTGAGATGCTGGAACCGCCACGTCTGGCACCAACAATCATACCATGGTCAAAGTCACTTAGCTCACCCATCTTGCCCATTCTAATGTTTGGTCGAACAAAAAATTAAACCACCATATAGTTTAGATATGAAGCCACATGATTTGCTGTTTGGAGGAGTAGGCTATTTGCATTAACAAGCAGGAGTATCTATAAAGGTGGCCGGTGAGTGTAGGTGTCACCTCATACAGCTGACAAGAGAGAAATATCATAGTTATTTAATTCACTGAGAGGGGTTTATCACAGGTTGGGAAGCTACAAATGGAAGCCAATGTTAACATAGTGATATTGGGTGATGTAATACATGTCTGAAGTGGGAGGAAAACTGTCAATTTTCACCCATTGCATTGGATTAATACACATCTGACATTGACATAGAACATGGTTGCAACTCACTATTGTTACACAGTGCCTATGTCTACTAAACCAGCAGAGGGCCCTGCTCAATAGCAAACTGTGTGTGTGTGTGTGTGTGTGTGTGTGTGTGTGTGTGTGTGTGTGTGTGTATGTGTGTGTGCTTGCGTGTCCACTCTCACTGACTGCTCAGATATTCTGGATAAGAGCTGGATAGGATTGCAGTGCATCTTTCAATGCACCCTGGGGATGCACCTTTACCTTGATGGATGTGTTGAATGAATGAAGCCAAAGGGAGAGAGGGAGGGAGAGTGGAAAGTTCATTTAAAACATGCGTTCATTTTGGTGGTCATGTTATGCATGAGGGTGGCCATGTAACTGAACATTTGTGGGATCACTTTTCTACACTACCTTCTCGGAATAGATTCAAGTAAACAACAAATGTTTAACAGAGGAGATCTACCAAGCATGCCTCTCAGCAGAACAGATGGCTAGAGGATACAACTCCCAGGTCCCACATTATCCTAGGAGAACAGGATTGAGGGAAACAAGGCATGTTAGTGGGAAGCAGCAGTTACTTATTCTTCCAGAAGGCAGCTATGAACACTTTCTGTGTCCAACTTTTAAACAATTTGAAGGGGTGCAGACAAATCACTCTGGGCTGTAAATTTTTGTACAATGGCTCTGACTATGTATGAAGTGATCATAGATAAAGCAGAGGCAAGAGCTGGATAAAGCATGAGCAGGGGACTCCAAAGGTCAAGGGGTATGCAAGTAAAAGGAAACTTTAGATTTGATCCTTATTTAATTTAATATGACTATTCCCATCAGAGGTCTCCCTCCCCACTGTCATCTCTCTACCTCCAACCTATAGCCTACTCAATCATTTCCAACAAGAAAAATCTGAGATGGGGAGTCCCTTGGACAAGATCAAAACAAAACAGGGGCCCGCTTGACACATATCTCTTTAGCGGTTTTTACCTTAAGAATAGAGACCTCTGTGTTTAGTGACAGGTATAAAAATCTGCCCACCCACATCAAGGGACCAGAGATGGAGGCATCCAGACTCCAGCAGGATTCCTCTACAAAAATCAGCTGCGTCAAGTCAGGCATACATAGTGAGAGTTATACCGAAGATAAGGCGATTTTACTTTCAAAATAAAAGCATAACCCCAGGCGTGCTTATCATTACGCTGCAACGCATATTCGCCAATACGCGTTTTATTTTTAAAGTTGTTACCGGAAGTATATCATTATTGTGTCTTGCTTGACACTGGTGCAAAATGTCGCTCAGTGTTTCGGCACCTAGGCTGAAACGCAAATACGCATCGCACAACGACGCATCTCTTTTAAACGAATAAGCTGCACTTACAATATCGGCATGTTGCATTTGGTTTGGGAAGGAGACCAAGCAGAGGTTTATTTTGAAAGGAATGCTACTGGAAGATCGCCAAATGCTTGGTGCAGTCGAGATTAAAAAAAAAATGAAAAAAACGGTGTAAATAACGGGTAAGCGCTTTACCGAGCGACCAAGTAGGTACACTGTCTGTCCGAAGCTGTCCAGTAAACTAATAGGTGTGAAAATACCAAAGAAAAATGGAATGACTGTCAACATCTGTTTCTAAATCCGTTTAAGATGAAGGTGGAGCAGGATTTTTTTGGGGCTCTCCAAGGTGTGATGGAATAAAATGTTGCGCACTACTGGGTTACCATAATCCCACATGCCCCTGAGTCAGGATTTTTTTCTTGACATTTGTGTATTTAGCCTACTGCTGTATTCTACATCACATCTCCAACACAACGAAGAGGATGGTCTTTGCCCTACACGTGATTGCCATGTCTTCAGCATTTTTCAATCCCAGTTTTGCCTTCAGTTCCCACTTTGATACAGGTAAGGGTCAAATAAAACTAAATAACATTGGTATTTGAAGAGGCTGGCATTGTCTATGCATTTGCTGTTGGCCTAGTGTGTATTTTTGTATTTTTCCCCATGATCAGGCTGAGTGATTTTCTCTGAATCTGGTGTTTGATGGAGTACAGTTGGTGACAACAGGGCCATATACTATTACTCGCCATATCATTGTATACATGTTTTTTTAAGTCACCACCACCACCAGCAGCAGCCATCATCATCGTTATCATCATCATCATCATCATCATCATCATCATCATCACCACCACAAGAGGGTTAAGAGTTGTGCCTGCACCGGGTCCGCATTAGTCCAGCACGTACATCCCTGCAGCTGTGAGTGTGTGCATGTGTGTGTATGTGCGTGCTGGGATCAGGGTGTGCATATGTGTTACAGACCAACCTGCTAACAGAGCTACATTGTTCTCACGTCTGTGGTTACGGTTCTTGTTGCCAGTCTGCAGTATTTTATCATGCCTGGGCTCGGGGGTGATTGGACCCCGGGAAGAGCCAACATGGTGCGCAGGAGAACCCAGGTGCTGCTGCAGTGCTACGGGATCACATCGTGGGAAGTAATTGCTGTGCGGACAGCCTCTGTGAGGGCTTGAATTAGAGCAGAATAAATAACTGGGTGCAAATGTAAACAGGACTGAGAGTGTCCCTGCACTGGGCACTGTGTGCTCTGCATACAAATGACAGTCAGCCCAGTGCCTCTCAAGTTTCAAGCTCTATCTGTCCTCCCCATCCCCACACTCTCTACCCGCTATCATCTTGGATCCCTCTTTACCCAATATTTCCACCCTGCACCACTCTCCCATGACTCTCTCCATTTCTCTGATTTGCCTTTTCTCAGCAAGAATGTCACATACGTTGTCTTAGGACAATTTTTTCTTCATAGAATTGTACACTCACAACTGTTTTCAGTTGCCAAATAACAAAGATGGACTTTGAAAAGAAAAGAAAACACGATAAGAGCAGTTCTCAGCGTAGACTGTCCAGAGGGCTGCTTAGCAGGCTAACCCGGTCTAGTGCAGTGAAGTGAGTGAGTTTAATCTTGTAATTTGAAATAAGAGAGTGGTTACCAGTTGAATTATGGGTGAAAAGCCTGCTTCACTGTGGCTCTTCCTTACCTACCCTAATTGAATTGTGTTGGTATTATCTTCTTGGGGGAGATTATAGGTTTTGAGGAGGAATGAGGAATGTGCAATGAAACTGATGGTAGGAGAATGAATAGCTTCAGTGACAGGTCAAGGATGGGATCAACACATACACAGACAAACATCAGGATTGGTTAGTTCTACTTGGGGCATGGGCTTGTAAAGAGTTTTTGGCAGAAGATGTCCCTACAACGTAATGATCCAGAGCTACAGTCCTTACTGCAGGTGCCATTTGGGGGATGGGGTCTCAGTTATAGCTAGTGTCTCACTCCCCTTTCATAATGATAAGCTCGTAAGAGTAGCACCTCACTCGCTCTCCGCTACACCAAGCCAGCTAGTAATGGGATTGAGAATCAATGTTGCCTAGGCGATGGAAGGGGGCGTGTGAGGAGGAGCCAATCAGTCTCATGGCCAGCACCGCATATTCCCAGAGGGAAGGACAGAGCAACACTAGAGCGCCCAAAGGGGAAGGACACAGGGGAGGAACAGAATGAATTCAATCAACTATAGGTGCTTAATATGCCGGTGCGGTGGCTAAGCAGTGTGTAGATAAAAAAAAATAACCACTGCTCAATGCATTTACAAATGCAATAAACTGAAGTGTTTGTGGCTACATCCATGGTCTGTGGTCAGACAGCTAGAAAATGGAGATTGAAATATGAAGGTAGGGATATGGGATTTCTATGGGGCGGCTGTGGCTCAGTGGTAGAGCAGGTTGTCTACTGATTACAAGGTTGGCGCTTCGATCCCCAGCTCCTCCTGTCCACATGTCTAAGTGTCCTTGGGCAAGACACTGAACCCCGAATTGCTCCCAATGGTCAGGCCAGCACCTTGCATGGTAGCTCACTGCCATCGCTGTGAATGAGAGGCATATATTGTAAAGCTCTTTGGATAAAAGTGCTATATAAATGCAGCCATTTACCCAGTGGATTTCTGGGGAGGGTGCTGTTAGCCTGCAGCTTTGGTTCATTACACCAATTTGGGCTGAACTGATAGTGTGACTGTTATAATCTGGCTGTACATGCAACAAACTTCATGCAGTGTACTAACTAGTGTAAGTGTGCTTTGTATACACGTAAACACACTTGATTGATTTGAGATTATATCTTAAATCAGTCATCCAGTCAGTCATCCTCATCCTCCACAGCTGCATCCTCCCTATGCCCCAGGCTATGTGAGAACATAGTGTGCACCACCTCCGCATGCACACACACACATATACACTCACTCACTCAGAGGAAAACAACTATGGGCCCAGGTCAGGCCTCACAGTGAATGGCGTTATATAAGCAGTCAACAGGGAGGGAGGGGCAGCTGCTATGTAGCAGCACAGCAGCGTTGTACATGTCCTGACTACCTCGGCCTTGACGTGCCTGAGCCGTGTCTTCATGTGTGCACAGCCAGGGGGAACTAACCTGTCATACGTGTGGGATTCAGCACCACCTGGCTTAATACTTCAGCACCATGGAGAGCTCTCCCATCAGTAGAGAGCGAGACAGATGAGGGAGTTGTGTGTGTGTGTGTGTGTGTGTGTGTGTGTGTGTGTGTGTGTGATTGGGGGGTAGTGAGGAAAGGTGTTTGGCAAGGTGTGGAATGTCCATCCATGAAACTGTTCCCCACTGCTTAGAGCATGGTGTGTGTGTGTGAGTGTGTGTGTGGGTGGCTTGGTGGGGTGGAGGTTGAAGGTTGGTATCTGCCTGCTTTATACATACAGGATTAAGATGCATGTGATGGCTAACAGAGGTCTGGTTGACCTCAAAGCCAGCACTGACATCCCAACAAGCTGTCAATGCAGAAGCGTGGGACTGTCCTTCAGCAGTCGCTGGTGCCTGGTGAAAAAGTGGCAGTGCACGTGTTAGGGGTGGTATCTTGATGCAGACACAAATTAACACACACATACAGACACACATATACACGTACGCATGTCTACATGTGTCCTCATGTACACTTGGACACACCCACACCACATGTAAAAGCCTGTGTGTGGAGCAGATGTCGGTGAGGGAAGATGTTAAACAGGAAAAAGGGATCACCACTTACTCACAGAGCTCCTCCCAATATGTCGGTATAAAACAGCCACCGCTGAATATTTCATTATTCATCTCTCCATGCATAACACCAAGCACTCTTGTTACATAACTGCGCCTCTGGGGGAGCTGGAATAGGAATGGAGTGGATAGGGAACCATCTCCGTCGCTTCTATGTACTCGGTGTGTGATGATGTGGGGGATGTGGCTTTTCTGTAGTGCCACACTCTTTGATGGCTTGATTGGTGTGTGTGTGTGAGTGTGTGTGCATGTTTGTATGTTAAACAGTTGAACTCATGCAGTATTTAACCCGTCACTATGCTCTGTATCACTGCTGTTTGCTAGTTAGGACGAGGGGGCGGGGGTCGAGGAGGATGTATTAGTGATGCATGGGGAAATGACAGGGAGGCAAAGGATGTGTGAGTGTGTTCTTGTATCCAAAAGGACAGCTTTTTATTGGTGAGCAAGAAGAAGAAGACATTTGGTTTGTGCATGGGTGAGAGAGAGAGAGAGAGAGAGAGAGAAATAGGAAGAGTGCAAGGACAGGAGTAATCCAGAGTAGATGTAATAGTTGAGTCCAGCATAACTCACACCAACTTGTTGTTGTGTTTAAGTGTGTTTGCATTTCAATGGGAATGTTTGTATTTCCCATAACACACACACACACACACACACACACACACACACACACACACGCACACATATACTAGTGTTGCACTCTTATCTGCCACACACATGTTGAAGGGAAGGGAAGGAACAGTTACATAAACAGGCATCCCCCCCCCTTCCACACACACACACACACACACACACACACACACACACACACAGTGTCTTCCTCTGTAGCGTGAGACTCAGTGGTACGTCAAACAAATCTTGGCAGAAAAGCCATGTCAGGTGCGTATTTTTATGCCTGCATATTGTTTGCACATGCATCTAATTTATGTGCGTAAATAGACAAAGGCCACTTTGCACTCCTTCCCAGAGTGCCTGCAGACCTGTGTCCTGTCAGGACTGTGTACCGACAACTTTGTCATTGACAGACAGTGTGACTATACAAGCATGTCCTTAACTCTCACGTTGCCGGAGAGAAATACCTTCATCCTTTTTAAAAAAAGGTTGCAAAGGTTGTCCTTTCTCATCTTTTTCTATAATAGGGTAGCAAGGTCAAGTTAGTATGATCGTTCAGTATAGCATAGTAGGTAAGTATATAGTAAGTAGAGCCGCCTCTGATTTGACATGAGAAAGAGGCAAGTGGAGAAGGGAAGGGAAGGATATGATCAATCAACTATGTCTCTCATCTTGCTCTGGTTTGTCACAAGACTAATTCCTTTAGATTTCATAACTTTTCTTCTTTTCTCCTTTAATATTTTCCCTCATTGAGAGTTAATGCCAGTATGTTAAAATTATTAGATATTACACAGAAAGTGCTTTAGCCAGAAAAAAGAGATGTATTTTTTCTTTTGAGCAGAATAATCATGCAGGGATAATGCAAAAAAAGCCTTCATGGTTGGCAGTCAATATCTGTATCACGTTAGGCCTTTACTTTTACAGCTGAAAAAGTAAAGGCCTAACTTGGCTGAAGTCTTAACATTCACTTAACATTAAGGTACAGACTCAGCCTTGTCCTGGCGACTGCTGGTATGTGGTCTATTCATCACCACTTAGTCACCAAATGACATCTGTATACTGTACTTTCAGAGGGCTGTTGCCCAGCCAATAGCATCACAGTTAGTGATGCTATTGGCCAGTGGTAGGTCATGCAAGGTGTCTCTGTGTACACGTATTCTCCAGAGTTCCTAAATACAACACAGCACAGAATGTGTTGAGAAACCTGCTGCTACCTATATTGAATAGCTATGGCAATTGAAAACCACATATCACAAATTGAACGCATTAGGCCACTTTGACTGTCTTTTGAAGACTGCACATTCTTTCCAATTGCAAATTTGTTCAATGTGCTTTCCTTGTTACGAATGGCTGCCTAATGTGTGCGTCTCTGGGAAAGAGGAAATTCCAGCAACACTTGCAGTACTGAGAACAAAGATTGTTTCATTTAAGCATATGGCCTTCATCAGGGTTTCCTCTTCCCCAGTGTTACCTTATTCCTTTCAGTCAATTGATCTGGTATATTAAAGGTGCTATGTGTAGCGTTTTTCAAATCAAATTATGATACTTTGGCGCTGTTAACAACTGAGAACATGATTGGCAGCCTCTATCTCAGTGATCTTGTTAGTGCTGGTGTTTCTCAAAATTAAGAGCACATTTTCCATAAACCCCGTTGCTGCCAGATGCAAAGAAGAGCTTTGCTTCATCTGTCAAAGTTTTCTCTTCCGCTTGACTGAAGCGGATAAACATGTTGGATGTGATTTCTCCATCTGCGTTTCACCCGTTACACCATCTGCCATTGTGAAAAACTCTTAAAGCCTAGCTCTGAAAGAATAGCAGCCCTCTTCCTGTTTTGTGCTGTAAAGCAATATCCCTTTGTGTCCAGTCCAGCAGATTTCCCTTGAAATCCGACCCGGTGGCATACAATGTAAAATGTGGGGTAAAATATGCTGCCAGTCTTCTTAGCGATGGTTTCGCTTGTATACAGTAATTATACAAATGTCTCATATTTGATGGGGTAATGCTTTATTCTCATTTATTTATGATGTTGAACGCTACAGGCAGCACCTTTACATCTAATGGTTTGGTCGTGTAGTTAGTGTAGTTAGTTTGTGTAGTGTAGTTAGTTGATCTGTAGAAAAGACCCATCCTTGTCCCATCCTTGTCCCAGGACAGAGTCCCAGGTCACAACGAAATTGAAATTCAGACCATTCCTTCCTGTAAACTGCCCTTGCCTGGCATGCCAGGGGATGGAGATGACAGGCCTGTAATGCTGCTCCGTGGTGCTCCCCCTGGGCTCTCACTCCCAGTTAATGACAGTTATCATGGCTCTCTCCAGACCCCCTCATCCCCCTGCCATCTGCGTTTTGCAGGCTGCATGGCTGTGCAAAGGGAGAGAGGATGCAATTGGAGGAGGATACGATACCCTGCTATTAATTGTGACTTGCTGTTCCCTCTGCCATCAGCCCTTCCCAAGACTGACACAAGAGCTCACTTTGTGTGTGTGTGTGTGTGTGCGTGTGTGCGTGCATGTGTATATATAGTTCTCTGTGTTCAGCTCTACCTCATCACTTCCAGTCTCTCACTCTCCACTCCAACTCTGCTTCTGTAGCTTTTAACCCTCACACTCTGCCCCCATTTCCACTTTAGCTCTGCCTCCTTTCTCTCCAGTGCATTTTCCTCATGCCTGTCTCTGTCCCTTCCTCTCTTTCTCTCTGTCCTAACTCATGGTCTCTGTCCTCCTCGCTCGGCCTGTAACAGAGGGCTGCTGTCAGAAGGTTTTCCTCTCTAGGGAGGCCAGGCGGCGTTGGAGCGCAGCGGACTTCTCCTTGAACACAGCATACTTTCTCTCCCAGTGACTATCTAATGGAGGAAAAGAGGAGAACTGGCCCAGCTGCTCTTTCCTGCATCCCCAGATGCTAACACATAATAATCATGACACTTTTATCACTACGCAGGATAAAATCTGTGCTCAAATTACATGTTCACATTAAAGATGATCCAACCATTTTTGCCAACAATTGATCCCTGATAATGATTGTATTGTGATAGTCAGTAGTTAGTTTTCACATCTCTGTGAATTAACCCAAACTGGAAGTCAGCTTGATCTACTCTAAGCCATTATTCTGTATGTTGAAGGCACATCTCTCATCCCGCAGGTTCCTGCTAAACATCATTGGAGCCCTGCTACATTTCTGCATATGTGCTTGTGTGTGTGTGTGTGTGTGTGTGTGTGTGTGTGTGTGTGTCTTTGGTTGTGTGTTTGTTCATGTATGTGAATACTGTGCTGCTGATTCACCTGTAAATCTACACCAAAAGGTCACCCTTCTCCCTCCCCATGTCCCTGTCTAGTCTGTCACATCCTACCTACTCCAGCACTAGGTATATATATATATATATATATATATATATATATGTGTGTGTGTGTGTGTGTGTGTG
>CABFOQ010012346.1:1777-34762 GCA_900660455.1 Gephyroberyx darwinii | reverse complement strand
CGCTCTTGGGGAGGGAGAGAGAGAGAGAGAGAGTTTACAACGTCAAAGTAAAGCTCTCCAAGGCTTAAGTCAGCCGGGTCTCCATAGCAACTAGTAGGCTAGGGACATCTGATAGTGATAGAAGAATAAATAAAATGGGTGTTTTGTCTTTGATACCAGTGGTCGTGAACAGAAGGGCACCTCACAAGCCATTAAGTAGAGAATGAATTCAGGCAACCTGAGAAACGAATAGGAGGAGAGGAAAAACCCAAATTATGTTTTAAAAAAAACTGATAATGTAAATCATTTTCTAGGAATGTCCTCACGACCAAGTAAGTCAACGTGCCTGGACGGAAACATTACCTGGCTCGAGCTTGACGGAAAAGAGGAGATTGGCGGGACGTCTAAAATCTTCAGCTCGTACATGTTCCCGTTGAGTATGACGGACGGTCTGTAGACATATCTGGTCCTGGTCGGCGTGTACACCTCTGAGAAATCATTATAGATGAACTGTCGGATTATAGAAGTTTTACCCACTCCGGGAGCACCGATGACTGCGATACTCAGCGTCTCCACCATTCCTGGAGCACAAGTTTAGCACCATGGACAGCGACAATAACAAATCCGTTATCCGCAGACCGTCCAAAAATAAGTCGGCGCTGTTTTTGGGTGATCGCTGCTGGGCCCCCGTGACCCTGCTGGAATTCAATTCACAGTCGCCCCGTTAATCACCAGTTTCTAAATCACTTTCAGTAGATTCAACCGCATGCAATTAAAGGAATGAACGGCCGAATAAATCATCCATGTGTCGAACAAAACGTGGAGAACTTTTCACTGAAATAACTATATCCTGGTTAGAAAAAAACAAACATGTACGTTTGCTTAAAATGTTAGTCCAAATAAAGATCAATCATGACCACACAGGGGGAGAGATTTCCGCAGCGTCTGCAACCCAGCAGAGAGGCAAACTCTTAATTTCCAGGGGACATCCCCGGGCGACCTCGTCCCCCAGGAGGAAGCGTAAAGTCCGTCCCCGTAGTCTCCACACGGACATAATCACAATCACTCGAGACTTTGACCTTGCCTGTAACGCAGAGGGACCCCGTTGTCGTTTCTGTGGCAGATCTCCTCAGTCTCTTCATTGATTCTCTCTGCAGCTCTCACTCATCTCCAGCTGATGCACCACTAGACACCTCCATCACGGGGAAGACGTGAACGCAGCAACCAGCTTCAAAAACGGGTTTTCCACGTGTTCTGTAATTGCCAGCAATCCCATAATCTCCTCTTTACGACGACAGAAAGCTAATAGTAATATGTAGGGAACTGAAGAGAAAAGGGTTTTTTCACACAGACTGCAGAGAATCGTTTTCTGTAAAGGCATCTGTAGTCTGTAACGAGCATTGTGTCTCTCTGCTGTTGGAGATGCCTGCGCGGGTGTAGATCTCTCTCTCTCTCTCTCTCTCTCTCTCTCTCTCTCTCTCTCTCTCTCTCTCCTCTAATATCAATCCCCTGCTGTTCATCCAATAGGATCATGTCATGTACAAAGCATGTGAAAGCATGAGCTGTAAATTACGAATTACGGAATAGGCCACAGACCAGGAATATAAATCATCAGAGGGTTACGGTGAAGGTGCGTAAGACTGAGCATCAATTTCCTTTCAAGCATCTCTGAGGAACACGATTTATCCATAGAGGTCCTTGGGCAAGGCAAGAGGGATGTGTCCCATCCATCAGTGCTGGATGGCAGCAGGACACAACATGCACATATTCCTTTCCTGACTAGTGTGAGGAACAAACATTGTCCATATTATGTTGTAAGATTATGCGATCACAGCCTCAGGTTTAAAGCCATGGAATGGGTCAAAACGCACCGTCATTTACAAATGACATAAGCGGAAAGTTTTATGGAAAAAAGATGAAAACCCAATAAGGCCATCTTTGTAGTCATGACGCGAAATTGTCATTACTAAATTATGTTGTGGCATATTTTTAAGTTTAGGCATGATATAATTAATTAATGTAGACCTATTTTAAGACAAGTAGCTTGCACCAAAACAAAGGTTTAGGCCTAGTAAAACCTCTCACAGATGCACATGTGGGGGAGGCCAGGGTTAGTTGTAACAATCAGTTTGACCAGTCAGGAATGAGCTGTGGTGGTGTGATCAGTATTGTACACGCCCACTTCCTTCACAGGAGAAGGTTCATGGCTCTGTGTGCAACAGAATGTAACACCAAAAACTGATTTTAAGATAATAAATGTAACAATGGGTGTTTCTAGGTAGTTGCTAGGGTGTTTCTATGTGGTTGCAAGGGTGTACTACGTGGTTGGTAGTTGTCGTCATAGTAGCATTAAAAGTATCAAAAGTATTAAGTATTGAAGTACATTGATGTCTATGGAGAGTACTAAATACATTGATGTCTATGGAGTAAAAGTTAAAAAAAAAAGTTTGATATTGAACAAGAGATATTTATGTTTTTACACTTTTTTAAACATTTGAACATGTTATTTTTGTTAACACGTTGCAAGTTTAAGGTTAAAGTGAAGAAAATAACAGACTATCACTTTTATTTTGTTGAATCTTTGTTTGAAATGGAGTTCATTGTAACACCAGCTGGTGTTACAACTCAAGGACTATTATTTGTAGTAGAAAAATAGGAGTAGCTTGTATCAAAGTTTCAGAAATCTAGCAAAAACAACCACTGAGTTATTGATGCTGAAACCCAAAAGTGTTACAACCATCCCCAGTCTCCCCGATAGGACTTGCTGCTTGATAAACTAATTAGTAGTCTACTTTCCTTCTTTCCTTGAAGGATTTGGCACTATTTTACAATGTTCAAGCATCACAAAATGTAAACATGCATTACATCATTGAATACCCTCTTTGAGACAACTCTGTCAGGGAATTGGAACTTACCCATCCTCCAATTTATTGTCGTGTGATGGCTGGGCTACCAGTTGTTTACATTTTAATTATATGGACTAAGCCTTTAGCAACAGGCAAGGTAGCAGCACCCTCTATTGGAATTTGTTCATCCTATGGGATATATGTGACCAGTGTCTTTGTTGGTAGAGCAGTCCGAAATTAAATAAAAATAAAAATTCACTACTGTAGTGTGAGAACAGAAAGACAACACAACCCCTGGTCAGTAAATCAGCATCTTTCAATACAGACTGACCCTTATGTGCATTCATATTTTTGAGATTTCTAGACTCAATCTAGTCTATTAGGTGACACAGCTCAAAGCAAAGTTAAGCTTCCCCAAACAGCTCAGACTTCAAAATCTGCCACAGGGACCAATCTGCCATAAAGATGCATTCAGCCGTGGATAAACTTTCCTTGTGGCTCACGGTTGAAAAAAAATGACTAAAACTTAACTGGGAAAGCAAACTGCTGATGTTGTATGTAAAGTTGTGAAGGCGGCTCAGTCAGCAATCCTGCAGAACAGCTCCCTGGCCCATGAGGACACAAATACATTTCAAAGGTCATTCATGATTATAAAAGTAAGGTGCATGAAGATGCTGCACACTGGATTCCAGGGACTTTGGGAATGTGTACTTGAAAAATTAATACAAACCAAATAGAAATAAGACAACTTTTCTGTCACTGCAACACTGATAGGATTTAGCAGCATGACTCTGAAGATGGTAACCTTGGAGAGAAGCCAGAAAGTTAGAGGAAGATGCGACAGCGTAGTTTGAGCCAAAATTAGAACTCAAGCTTTGTACTCATTAGCAGACTGCGCCACAAGGGTGCTGGATAGATTATTTTCCACTGCATTTTTTATTGTTAACCTTTCGTCTAGTCACTGTGTAAACACAAAGCTACATGTGATGAAAGTACCTTGGTGTGGCCTTGTCATGAATCCCATAATTATACTTCTGGCACTCATTTAAAACAAAGAGAGAGTGAACATTTGTGAATATATCAGCTTTTTAATAGTTCTGTTTCAAATAATGGTCACACATTAAACAAAATCAAGTCAATCAAAAACATTGGATTTTTCAATTACCAGATTGTTGTTTTTTTACAGCATCTCATATGAATCAGCCATCACCACATACAAAGACACACACTCAAACACACACAACTACCTCCACTGTCCTCTCTAAAAAGGTGTGAGGGTAATTGCATACATCCTGTAGAGCTTGGAAAAAGGGTTTCAGTCTACTCAAAGAAATCAAATTCATTTTTAGAGCGTAGGTCAATTGGGGTACTGAATTTTGTTCTAGCCTTCTTTCTACAGGTAGAACATTTGTGCTACCGATACATTTAGTATTCAAGAGCAGAACATCAAACCATAACTTCATAGTTCAGATTTTAGCTCTAAGTCTGGGTGAGCTCTAAGCTACAATGAGACAGACGAAGCGCACACACAGCTGATACACCCGAGGCTCTACCCTACCTTCCCAGATGTAGGATAATTGCACGACAAACAAACTAAACAATGGAATGACTGAGCAGGAATGGAACTGTGCATATACAACACAATTGCTCCTTCTGTCTAAAATCTCAAGATATTGACGCAAAAACAAAAGACAAATGTCAACAAACAACCCCATGCACAATGCACACACAAAAGACAATCTGCTCTAAGAGACAGCAGAGGATCTGTCACACAAAAGACTGATCCCAATTAGATCACAAGCTGGGAGGAAACTGATAACACATACTAAAGGAAGCACCACCATGAAGGACAAAGAAAAGGATAATGTGGTTTCTAAGTATTTTAGCATCTCTTCCTAGGTTAACAGGCACATTTCATTTGAAACGGGTGGAAGGTGGGGGGCTGGTGTACAGGGCTTTAAGACCAGGAAGTGGGAAAACATGAGCCTTGCACTGTCACATTTTATTTAAGCACTCCAAATAAATATACTGACAGTGGTGATTCAACTGCTGACTGCAGAGACTATAAATAGACTCTAATTTACAAAAGGTATGAGACTAGATAATTGTGAAAAGAGAATCATGCAGAGAAGACAGTCACAAGAACAGAAGTCATACAGCCTTCTTGCCCAGAAGCATAAAGGTAACCACATAATGGCTCAGGCAGGGAAGGTTGGAGGAACTGCCGGACCTGCAAATCTTCATGCAGGAGATGTAGCACAAGCTAATATGTCATACCCATTCAGAGACTGAATTAGTGTGAACAAAATAAAAACAATGAAAACTCACAAAGTGAGGATGGGGACGGGATAAAGCTAGCCAAGAAAGTGAACCAGATACCTCTGCAGTCTTAGAAAAATGGATAGGCAATGTGTCAGAATCAGACAATATATTGTTAAATGTCCCGATGAAACAACTGGATTAGAGAATAAGGAGCCTCGTCTCCGGGCCCCACACAGCAGAATTTGGTTCCTGTATTTTGTAGAATGGTCTGTGGGTCAGGTGAAGGAGGGCAGGAGTCTGGGAGGCTGAGGGCAGTGCCTGGGTAGTTTCCCACGCCTCACCTCCAGTCTGTGTGGGGTTCAGTTCTTCAGCACTGCCTCGTAGCTCTGCAACACCCACTGGGACACCTCTGGGGCTCTGCATTTCAGAGAGACCTGAGCAAAGACGAGTCAGGAAGGGTTACAACAGTGCATTCCTGGATGGTCAGTGTAATTTCACTTTATATTAAAGAGCCAGTGTGTTAGATGCAGAGTTTAGCAAGGAAAAGTTTAGAAAGGTACATCAAAGCAGAGGAGGTTTATCAATAAACATTGTGACATATGACAAACCACAGGTTACTGCTAAAGGTTACTGAAGGAACCAGACACATGAACTACAGTAGTTAATGTCAAGCCATAACGTGTGAGAACTGGAGCGGAGTCAAATTAGTGTCAGTAGTGATGGTGTAGGAGAGGCTAGGGCCAGCCAATAATTTTATATTATTGTCTTTCAATAGAATCATATTGTGAAGATATCCAGTTATAGCGATACACAATTCTGTTTCCTAAATGACAAAAAGCTAATGCTAATTAAAATCTCACAAAATGAGATCCAAAACAAATAGAGGAAAATTAAAAGATTTGGGTTTTGCCTGAGCCAGTACACAGTAGGATCTGCAGTCTTGTTTAGACTATCACTCCACTTATTCTTTCTTGTTTGTTTTTCTTCTTTGTTTCTATTTCTTTCTTTTACTTGTTTTTCTGTTCTTGACTGCTGAACCCCAAAATATGTAACAAATACTGAGAAAATCAATAACACAATGTCAGACTGGTTAAGGGAGCCACTCGATAAGCCCCCTCTGGGTTTCTTTGGTCTTCCTTGCACAGCACTACATATTTGATCATATTTGTACATATTTTGTATTTTATAACTATCCTGATCCTGGTATCCTGATTCAAATGAACCAAATCTTTGATGTACTACATAATGGAGCATTAATGGGATAACTTGAGGCAACAAGCATTATCATTATTCCTGCAGCTTCACCAGCTCCTTAATAAATAAACAAAATAACCCCACTGTCCTCTTTTCCAGGAAAAATTACATTCATTACATTTCCAGAAGAAAGATGCAAAATCTTTGCATTGTAAATTCTATCTTAAATTTCATTTAATCAGCTACTGGAAAAAAGAAAAAAAGAAAAGAAAATATTCTCGCTTTGCCAGCCGCTCCACTCGCTCCCGTCTCCATCCCCCTTCTGTTTGATGTTATTCCGAGCTGGGAGTAGCTTCAGGATCTGAAACAGCCTCGCAAAGGCAGTTTCCTTTTCATCAGTGCTCATGTTGCAGGAGCAATTTTCCCAGTGTGTGGAACAGGCTCTTACAGGAAGCACACAAGACAGCCAGAGCCATGTGATAATTTATGGCATCATGATAGATAATGTTATGTCATTGAGGGTGGCACTATTATTATTACAATTATCAATTATTCACCAGAGATGTGGCAAGTCTGATTGTTGAGAGGTTCACATTCATTTTTCCCCTCCCAGACAAAATGAATGTGAGATTACACCAAGGCAATGGAGTGTTCTTGAGCACGGTTTTGGTAGGTACCACAGAGCTGCTCTAGAATAGTGGGAACATTGCACAGCTCCTTGAGTGTTGCCTTAGTACACTCAGCGCTCTTTACTAATGCATGCTGCTGCTGGCAACATTTAAGCAGGCGCTCTGCTGTCAGCATGAGCCAAGATGTGAGGAAAGGCAGATGTTCTGGCTGCTGTGTCGAGTCAGCTATTAAGACAACTTTTAAAAATGGATGAGGAGTGTGGCATGAAGGCATTCTGCTTAAGGCTTACTGCTAAATTATCAGTATGACATTAGCGGTAGACAGCTGAGGAAATAAAACTGAAAAGTAGTGCGGATTAAGAGAAAATCAGAGATGAAGAAATAAAAGGAAATTTCATCTTGGATACAGATTGACCCCGGGAACCAGGTTCCTGGCTATTTTCTTTCCCTCACCCCAAGAGAATGCACATATCCCATTATGCCAACATAACATTATCCATGTTTCTAATGTCAAGTTGCAAATATTAAAGTTTAAATGCAATGGAGTTGTTTTCTTTCCACCAACTCAGTCCAGTGAGAAACAGGCTCATGGATGCACATCACGGGGCACACAAGCAAATAAACAGCCTGAAAACACTGCAGGAGCCATTACAAAACTTTGCATAAATAGGGGCCTAGGGCTGCTACCGTGTTTTGATAAATGCTGCATAGACTACTTGTTTTCATCTTAAAACATATTACTGCAACACAACAGCATTGTCCTAGCACCCTTGCCAATAATGCAAGCTGTATAAGTTAAACTTGAAAATGATTGACAATTTCACAACACCAACCACCAAATGAAACGGTTAACTTTTGTCTAGTTGTCATTTAGATATTCCATGCAAATACAGTAGTGATTAAAAAAAGCAGAGGTAAGGGGAGAAAGGATAAGTTCATCACAACGTTTTGTACTTGACACGACCACTTATGTTTTCCAAGTCTAAAACAGGGCTCCTTTAAGGCTCATAAATTAGTCCTTGTCCTACATCATTTAGAATGTCAATTAAATGTGTTACCCAAAAATAGTCACTTCTGGGAAAAACAGTAACTCTACTCTGCAAGTGTAGCTGCAGGGCAGACACATATATAGGGTGTTGTAGGGTGGCAAGGTGCTGAAGGGTGTCCATTTCTGTGCTGAAACTATCACTTTTACTCGAGCCCTTGCAATTACCAGCTCAGGAGGCAGGGAGAGAGAATCAGCAAACACCATTCGTCACATCGTTGCCATGGGGACAGGGATGGGAGATGAGGGCACAATGCTCTACGTCAAAAAGGTAGTGATACAAGTAGTGAGGCATCATGGGAGAGCTGTAGCTAACTAAGTGGTGAGATATTAGAGAATTGGGCTAAGCCATGTGCTATCCTCAAAAAGTATAGGTGAGCAGCAGCAAATACCACACAAGTTTGTATATGTTTCTGCTCATGAAAACGTTCTCGTCTGCTCTAAAACCACAGAGAAATCTAGTCTTCATAAGCTCAGCAGAACGCAGAAAACATGAGGTGGCAGGGCTTTACTTTTTCATCTCTAAAAATAGCTGCTGACAAAAGGCTTTGGCAGCTTGGCTTTCATGTGTTGTGCCAAGAGAGCACTGGGACCATGCAGCAGCTAGCAGCAGAGAGAGACAGGCACCAGAATGAATGCTGCACATGCAACATGGTTAGTTGAAGACCTTCTAGTCTTCAGGAAGTATTTTATGATGGCAGCCTTCTGTAAGAAAGCAAGTCATTCCAGGGCCACTGAGAAAACATCTGGCTTTAGAAATGGAGTTCACAACATGAAACATGAGACGTGAAGAAAAAGAAAGAGCAAGAAACAGCTGAAAGTGGAAGAATAAAAACACTGACAATAGCACCAACCTCCAGATCCTGAATAAATGAGACCGCACCACAAAAGGACACACGGGGAAATTAAACACAACAAAACAAGGACAAGAAAATTAAAAAACACACAACACCTCAAAAAGAAAATAATCACAGACCAAAGAACACACTACAACAAAATCATTCAATAAAGGCCTCCTTTCAATGAACTACTGCTTCAGACTACTGACTGATTTTTCATAATTTTCTATATTATGGCAAGTTGTCTGATGACAAAAAAGTGGAACGTGAAGTTTAAAATTCTGAATATACAAATTTACTGAGTAAGAGAGGATTGGATAAAATAAATGGGCAAGTCCAGACTGGAGGAAAAAAAAAAAAAAAAGACATTAAATGCCAACTTATGAATAAAAACATGATCTGTAAGCAGGCTGAGTAATGAGCTGGGAGGAGAGTCACACCAAGGTCACAGTTCTGAACTAGTCATGCAGAATTTCTAAGGCAAACACAATCCATTATGGTGGGGTGGGGGGGTGGCTGTCGCACACTGACAAAGCACAGACATGCAACATCACAAGGGAGAACACACAGAAGCGTGTGCACAGCCACGCACACACAAACACACATGAGTCACCAGTAGTAGAACCACACTCCAATCACTGTGCAATCAACCGCTCTCTCCCCCTCAGCAACTCCCACCACTCATCGTCCCACATCAATGGTGGTCATGTTTGTTCTCGTTCAGAAAACTACTCGTATGATGTCATTTGTCTCTATGCAACCACTGGTTTAAAGCTCACCGTGTAGTTTGGGTTTCCTGCCTGTACCCTCAGCTCAGCCAGTATCCATATGCCATTGGTGAGTTTCATAGACTGGTACAGCATGTCCTGACCCTCCACTGTACGCTTGGCTATGGTGAAGACGTTGCTGCCCTGCAGTTTGTTGGAGGCTGCATCTATGGAGGGAACGCATTCAACAATTGACGCAATACACTGAACATTATACTGTTTCAATTTGTACTGCCTCTCCTGAGTCTGAAAAGGGTTTTTAGTAAGTGCTCTGAATGAATACTATTATTCTTCAACATGACTCACTGACTCCTGTCAAGGTCTATAAACTGCCACCGAATGTACCAGACAAATGATTCACTAAATGCAGTGGTAGTCACTCCATGCAGGCTGTCTGGGTAGCCAAGATATAGACACTAATTTGGAATTAACTTCCCTCCTCAGCCTCTATCTCGCTGCCATGCACCAGTAGGATCTAAAACGCTCTCTCTTTGTTCATGAAGAAGAAATTCAATCTGTTGGGGGAAATCTCCATTAAGCTGTCATTAGGAATTCTCCTCCAGTTCAGCTGCTCTCACACTTGTGTAAAACCAAATTATCACACGTAAATAGGGACTGCAGACGATGATGAGTTCTCATCAAATACAATTTGTTTCATTAGTGAGGATCTGGCTGCCATATTGCCACGGCTCTGTCAGCCTAGCTCCAACTCTTAAGTTACTGGCTGTCAAACATAAGAAGTTGCAAGCTATGGAGGCACAATATAGAGTGCTCCAGCTCCTTCCGACTTTCTCTCCTCTTCCTTCTCACCTGAGTTGAGATGACAGTCTTTGATCTGGAACTGAGCCTCATTGTCATTAGGAATGTCTTTCCACGTGGCAAGGAACACCTGTCTCTCTGTGGACGAAAAACAGAAATACTAGATGGATCAGAAGACGTAGAACACAATGAGTGGTTTATGAGAAAAATTTAAAAAAAATAGTGTTTCTGTGGTAAAAGTACAGACTGTGGCAGAAACAAACGAAAAAAACACCATGATAAAATAATGGAATGAATAGTTTGTTGCTAGGCTGGACATAAGGCTTCCTGCTGTGAGGCTTCAGAGCATTAGCTTAGCCTCCGGGAGCAGCCCTGCTGCTGGCCCCATCTGGAGTCTCCACAGGGAGAAACGTCAACACGTTTCCCCAAATTGAATCAACCCAAGCAAGGAAAAAAGAGAGACGGGGACAAACTGACCAAATACGCCATTGCTGTGCATTCTAAAAGCAAGTACGCAACCCTGGCTGCGCATGAGTGCAGGCAGCCAGATGCTCACACAAATACGTAGTACACATCAGACAGTCACACTAATGCACACTCAAGCACACTAGTGTGACTGAAAAGACTGAGGTAATTAACACGTGCTGACGTCAGTGGGGTTTGAGGCTTTTGAATGGAGAGAAGGGGCCAAGACACACTCACCCATCTTCCCGTCCTCCACAAACAACATGCTGATGGGGTACTGGCAGCTGAAGTAGAATACGTCGATGTTGTTCTTAACAGCCACCTGTGAGAGTGATTATGTCCAAGGAGGGGACAGGACAGGAAAACAAACAAGAAGCAATACATGGGTAATTACTTTTCAAATGCCCTTTAAGGAGGAGTGCTGTCAGTGTATGTGTGGTGTTCACTGAACAAAAGAGGTTATGGTCCTTTAGGAATGACACGCACTCTATAAAATCTATATTTTTTTAGAGCACTTATCTATAAGTAGAGTTTACAAAGTGGTTTACAAAACAATAGTAAAATATAAGGATAAAAATAGGAGACACATTCAAAAGAAAAGTAGTTACAAATAAAATGAAAAACATTACATAAAAGCAAGTCTATAAAAGTGGATCCCAAGAGGCGGTTTCAAAAAGGATCGTGCATTTGTTTGTCGTATAGTCCTGGGGCCCTGACGGCATTGAAACACAAGAACAACTAAGCACCTGGAGCAGAAATGAGCAGCTGGCTGTGATATTGAGAACGCTACTCATCAGAGGAGTGGGACAACCAAGAGAAGGACAATGAGTTCAGCCAGAGGACAGCAAGAGAATGAGTCTGGAATACTTTATGAAGGAGTCTTAGTCCTGAGTCCGGTGCAGGCCTGTCAGTAATGCAGGGAGGAATAGTACATCCTTTACAGTCTAAATTTCAGTAAATTGAAGGACTGGAATGCTATTAGTAATAGGAAGCTAAAGTAATAATTACTATCTGTGTGGACCAAGAAAAGTAGGCCAGACATCAAATCCAACATAGAAGATAGTAGTGTTGTAATATTACACATCTTACGTTGTTCTTGACAAGATTAGTTGATATATTGGACCGTTTCTGGAATTTGTTCACTACTAAATAGCCATTTGTGCGTATTCCATCACTATCATAGGTTTCCAGGGTATCTGAAAACCCACAAACCTCCCCATGTGTGATTACATTTTGAACTGAGAGTTCACCGCCTCCTTAGAGGAGCAGGCAGCTCTGTGGCAAAACAGCCTAGAAAACTGACATCCCAAGTTACTACTTTCTATTAAATGTGCTGACACTGACTGGGTTTTAGTGATATGAAGCAGCAGTGTTCAATCAAAATGGGTGGTAGTACCCTTCAAAGCGGGGCCCACAGGCAGCAGAGTGGAAGGGTTAGCAGGGTTATTAAAACCAGGAGAAACAAAGCAGACATGTGGCGTGTGACCACTAATGACTGTCCCCACCTCTATCACCCCCCTAAGCACTCTTATCTCCTCTCTCCAGCTGCACAGGGCTTCTGCCCGGTCAACAGAACCGCCCTGATCAAAAAGAAGCCAGCCTCTTGGGCTCTTTTTATTTGGAACTAATCACAACTGGTCTGAAGGCCGTCTTACTTTATTTACGTTTTATTTGCAGCTCAGGAATTCAACAGCATGGCAACTGAAGTTCTAATGACAAAACACAAACGAGGAACGGAAATTATGGCATTACTCAATAATCATTACAAGGCATATGACAAGGACAAAAGCTAATGTCCCATGAGATGCAGTCATCACATCCGATGTTTTTCAATCATAACCCATTCTTTGTTCTGTTCTATGTTTTATCTCTGTTGTCATCACGTTGGATATAAAAAGATAAATGACTAAGATTGAAATACGGACAATTTTAATTTTGAGGGGGAGGAACTGTGACTTTTTTTTACATGGGCCTGTTAAAAACTTGGACAGATCACATTGAATAAGACAATCTCATCTCATCAATCTCATCAAAAAAACTCTTGCAGTGACTTAAAGATGTCTGCAACCTAGAAACATCAGACTCAACATCAGCCAGTTCTGAGAGCTCTTAATGCTCTGAGAGTTCAGATGCTGCTGACAGTCCAAACTAAATTATTCAAAGGCAGTATAAAACACACAGATGGCTAGATAACTACAGGTGAAGTTTGTGGTATTAAACAAATCTTAGTCAGCTCAGTCATTTTTATTTGCCTCCTCTGTTTAAGCTTTATGTATCTATAGAAAAATATCTGCATAGGTGCATGCAGGCCCATAGTACTGAAACAGAGCAGAGGAGATCGATAGACCGACACGTCGCTTGCTTGCTTTTCGTGGTTGTAAATACAACTTTGGGCCCTAATTCCATTTCCCCCCATTGTAGCAACACAGACAGAAGAGAAACGACAGGGAAGTGGAGAGAGAGAGAGGGAGAGAGAGAGAGAGAGAGAGCGACTCCCCCTGCTGATTTTGACAGAGAATCGTTATCGTTCATAAATTAAAAAAGTATTTAGCGCTCTGCTAGTCCTACGCCCTTATGTGTGTGCTCTGATTAATAAATGTATTCTTTGATTTTCAAACAGTAGCCTTATGTTGTTGTGGTTAAGTCAATTAATTTTAGGAAAAAAATGCCCCCTCGCAATTTTTAACAGTCCCCTCAGTCACTTCATCCTGGCACTGGGCCCGCCTCAAACCGCCTCAGCTCTTCTTGCCTCATGGTAACTCTATCATTATCCATCCAGAGTGAAAAGTGTGCATAACACAAGTATTAAAACATCTGTTACTGTCCCAAAATGTTTTACTGTCTTTTATGAGTTTTTTCTAACAACAATAACATTGCCAACACCTAAACTTGCACATTCATCACCAAATTAAAGCAAAAGACAATATTGCAAGGACGTTACCTGCAGGTTATTAAGGGGCTCCATCTTCTGGACAGGCCCCACAGTGTTGAGGGGGAGGCTGACTTCAATAGTCTGGTTTGGGCTGAGGGGAGTGAGAACCTGGAGTGGACCAGCCGGGGCTAGACCAAAGCTACAGATAAACATAGAGAAAAAAGACAAAGTCACAAAGATAACAAGAATCTAAGCACTGATGCATGGTGCTCATGATTTACACATTCATTTTAGTATTCATCAAAGTGCTCTGACCTGTTTCTGTTGAATTGAATGGCAAAGTCAGTCATGACACTCATAGCTTTATTAGTGAGGGTCATCTCCATTTGGATGACCCCAGCACGACGGGCAAAGGTGCCAGAGATCTCCAGACCCTTGGCCTTCATGGCCTGTAGCCACACCTGAACACATTAACACACATCCAGTGAGTCTATACTTTTATCATCTGCAATCTTTGGTATTCTGGCCCACCACTGCTACTAAATCACTCTGTTATATCACAGCGCACGAAGACTCACTATTTTAGAAGGGATGTAGGCTCCCATTGGCATGCCAACTCCTCCTCCAAGGTCAAACAGGTCGCTCAGACCTCCACCCACAGGGGTGTTGAAAGAGGTTGGCATTACAGCTGGAGGAGCCCCAAAACCAGCCCCCATCTGTGGGCCACAAAGAAACATGTTGCCCTAAAAACATTCAAAGTCATTCTGTATTGAGTAATCAAAGTGCAAGATGTTTGAAAAATCAAAACAAGATGACTTACAGCAGGACTTCCTCCGATGTCTCCGCCAAGCTGGTGGAGAGAAAAAGCACAAAAAAAAAATCAGGTTATATATATCAGTGCAATACATATTCTGGAGGTTTGAGGAGGATGGATGGAGGAGAGTAGGGTTGTAAGAATCAGTTTCCATGATTAAGTACAGCTACAGGCTTAGAGTGTGGAAGGGTAACAGCTAGCAGAAGGGGATATCAGTACAGGGCTTACAATACTATAAGTTTAGTTTTCATTTTATGTTATTGAGCTTTCAGCATTCACTATAATTCCTGCTGAGCGGCTATTGAAATCCAATAGGGTTTGTTCAAATGCTACTCATAAACAGTCAACAGTGAAAGCATTCACCAAGAGAGTAATTACAGTGGTGATGATAACCAGGTTAAAGTAAACAAAAGTGATGCTGTAACTGACAAAGCTAAACCACAAACACAGTTGTGACCAAAAA
Source organism: Gephyroberyx darwinii (assembly GCA_900660455.1). Classification (NCBI taxonomy): domain Eukaryota; kingdom Metazoa; phylum Chordata; class Actinopteri; order Trachichthyiformes; family Trachichthyidae; genus Gephyroberyx; species Gephyroberyx darwinii. The sequence goes on along the minus strand of CABFOQ010012346.1, from coordinate 19,828 downwards.
AAACAACAGCAATATTTCCTACAATGTCAGAGGAGCGTGGGAACTAAAACAGTTTGATATGAACTGAAATTCTGGTGAACTACAAAAAAAAAAAAAACAGTGACTGCTGGGGGAGATTATTTATAGGTCACAGCAGTACACAGGGGACGAGAGGGAATTCTAGGCTGGCGCTGGCCTTTATTGGTCCACCGTCCCCTGGACCAACCTCAGTGGGGCTGTAATCTGGGGGCGATGGGGACTGATGTGGGAGTTGAGGTGACTGAGGGGTGTCCGTCCGCAGAGCAATGTGTGGCTGACGGAAAAATGAAACACACCGCAGAGCCCAGTGATAAGAAAAGAGATGGGATCGCCTACGGTACATATCAGGATGGTAAGGGATGATATGGAAAATGTAAGACAGATGCATGTGAACAAGAGAGTAAAATGGCAGTTCATCTCTTAGCACTAAAATGGTATGACATGATGTGCTATTGCTGTGCCCTCTCCCTCCCTGTAGTTACCGATTCAGACTCATCCCCCATCTGCAGGTGTAGCATTGAACAAAGAGAGGAAAATACACAAGGGTCAAAAGAAAAAGAGAAAGCTGGAGTGAGCACAAATAAAAAGGTGGGAAAAAAAATAAATCATACACTACCGTAACTAACTCCCATCGGCATTTAGCCCATTACAGCAACTTGCCGAGCAATGGGAAACTCGTTAGAGATGTGTCACAACAGCCTTTTACAGCCTGACAGCTTCAGTAGTGAGGGTACAGAGGAACACCTACTAGGCTGTCCAGTCCTCCTCCAAGAAGGTCCATGGCCCCCATCTGCATGCCAGAGGAGGGTGGTGGTGGTCCAGTTGTGGTGGGGGGCGTCAGGTCCAGATTGAGCAGATCTCCCAGGAGGTCTCCCTGGGATGGGATGACAGCAGGAGGGGCCTCAGAGACTCCAGCAGCAGAACCCGTGTCTGGGCTCTCCGTGCTCTCCCCGCTAGAAGACAGAGCAGAAGAGGTGCAAAAAAACACTCTTCAATACGATTGCTTTATGTTATTTATTTCATTGTTGATGTTATTTATTATAGTTTTAAATACTAGAACTTGCTCTGCTTAATTGTGATTTTTTTTAAATCTACTGTTACATTAGAGTCAATTAGCAGATGCCTTTATCCAAAAAGAGTCTCATGCTCTACCGAGTAAGCTGCAACTTTATTCATAATTAAACTGAGGATGTGACTCCAATTAGCTGAGTTAAAAATGAGGCCACAACACCTCTGACCAAAACATCCACAGAGAACAATGTTAACGAGATGCAGTGTGTTCCACTTGAAGGCAGGAAGGAAGGAAAACAGCTGCAGACCTAGACTCTACCGACTACTGTATGACTCAGAAGACCTCAGGGAAAACATGATACAGGATTCAAGAAGCTAGGTCCGTTTGAGCAAATAAACCCTTCTGACTGAATAAGTGAGGTGCTTTTAGAAAACATCAGAGCAGGCCGTGTGTTACTCACGATCCAGTACGGGCAGGGAGTCTCTTATGCTGCACCCCGCGGCTGCCCTCAACAAAGGCACTGGGCGGCTTGTGGTAGACAGAGGCCAAGGTACCAATGTGGCAGATGAGCTCCTCCAGCAGGGTGGGCTCAATCAGGTCTGTCTCCTCAGAGATCAGTGGCTTCTCAGCCAGAACCACCTCCTTGGCAGCCACAGGGTCTGTGGAGAGCAGACGCCAATAGATGTAGCCACGGTCCCTAAGGTCTGGGTTGTCAGAGTCCTGGAGACAGAGATGGAGGAATGAGGGTCAAGGGATTATTATGTTTTGTGCATCATGAATACTTAATGTTAAGACTTCTCTTCTCTTGCCCCTGAGTTAAGGACTCAGCCTTGGGGTAGTGCTTGCGCTTGAGTAAACATCCACGATTTGACAATGAATTACCCATAAATAAAACCCATTTGACACGAGAAAACAATGTTTTGCACATGCATCTCAGGCTATTTTTGAGCATGGTAAAAACTGAGACCTGGTCCTGTCCATGATGAGCATATTCTACCTCGGGCTATTTTGAGGTCTGTCTACTGGGTTCATATGAGGCAAGTGCAACTAAATGTTGCATGTGCATCATCATACCATGGTCTGGGTAGCCTATGCTGTACTCTGAACATTTGATTGATAGTTTGTATTCTTGCCAATGTACATAAAAGCATACATGCATATTTTATTCATACATGTAAACATACACAATAAACAACAGACACAATGTAGTGTTGTAGAAAAATAACAAGGATGCCAGCAGCTCTTCTGAAGCAAGGGTGTCTGTTTATTAATGGAATAAACCAACAAATAGCAAAAATTTCACATTTTAAATTATAGTCCTTAAACAAACAGGTGCACAATTATAACTGTCACACTTACGGTGGGAAATTAACACTGGCCAAATAATGGTACATGTTAGATGTGGCTTGTTTTCCTACTCTACCAGCTACTTTGGCAAGAAACCCAACATCATTTAGAGGCTCTTATCTATTCCTAAATATATTTCGCTGGCAAAATAAAAACATGTCTGGTGAATTTTGGAACGCAGCAGCCGATGTGCCAGATGGGCAAAAAAATGTTTTTTTGGCCACTATGGTCATGGTCACACTGTGATCCCAATGCATTTGAACAGGATTCTCAGTGCATCACTACATTAACAGTACAGCTATAATAGTGCTAGAATAGTGCCATTACTGTGAAACAGTTGATAGTGTCATTGCATCTGTTGTGTGGCGGACATAAAGGCCTCTGGTTCACTTTGTTTGCCAGCAGGCTCGCGCTTTAAGGAATCAAGGACGTCACTGTCACAACTGACTCAGACAGCATCAGGAAGCACACTCAATTAATGCAGGTTTAAACAAGGACGACAAGTACAGGAAGCAACAAAATTACAAATCATCTGTACTAACTGTGCCAGCTTGCCTTTGAGCTTAAGAACAGAACACAGTTCATCTTGGCTATATTCTTAAAAACATTTTTTGACCTTCCTTCTTATTCCCTCCCTGCCTGCTTGTTTAGCATTAAAAATGTGTAAAAATGTTCTAAAAGATATATTGGTACAGAGCCACTTTACACTTACTCTGCAAGTCAATCTTGTTGATAGCTGTAACAGTCGTTCATTACTGGGGTTACTGCCAAGATATTTCTGACAATATTTTTTGTTGTTTTACTAGCTTATTTTAGTCAATTTAGTCACTCTTCTTTGACGGCCATTATATATATATATATATATGGCCATATATAAGCAGCTCTGATTTTCTGATTTTTAACAAAAGGAATCTTTCACACTGCCAGAGATCCAAATAAACTCAAAATTACATGAGTATCCTAGCAGAATGCTAGATGACCAACATTAACGCAGTAAAAAGGTACAAAGGTCAGAGTCATACTGCCCTGACAATATTCCAGTGCTGCTATAGTGATTATGTAAGAAAGAAATGCTATAAAAAGATATAAAAAAATAAGAGCTAAGGGAAGAGGTCTGTAACAACTGCCTGGGGTGAGGATTGAAACATATTTGTAGAGAGAGATGATGGTTGATACACAAATTATGTGTCTGTGTGTGTGCACGTGTCTCACCTGTGTGGCCAGGCTTAGCACTTGCTGCACCAGCTCCTGGGTCTCAGTCGGCTTTTTCAGGAACAATTTGACTATGGCTGTCAGTAGCTGCAGCTGCACCTGGAGGACCCAGTGGACACAAAGATCACAACTCCTCATCAACACCACTACTACTAAATGTAAATACATTTTTCATTTAGCCGACAAATTAAATATAGTGACAAGCAACAACCCTTACAGGAAATATTCTTTTGAATGACGGATTCATTCACACACACACTCTCCCAATTTTCATTCAAAAGAAGATTGTGTAGAAAGGCTGTTCAAATGGACAAACTTTAACTGCTGGAGGTACAATTAAGAAGAAGAGAAGAGAATACTCCCACATTACTGCAGAGGTTTCCATCTAAGCAACTTCATATTGTGTATGTATCCTCTGATGAAGGTCATTTAGACTGAAAGCTCAACAATAAATATGGCGGGAAATAAAATATTGGCAGAAGGAAATAGATTTGTAGAGGGTTTACATACTTTTGTTTGCTACCGTGCATTGGAAAACTGTAATGTAACATTCTGCTGACTAGAAAGAAGCAATTTGCAGTAGCCTGACAACAGCACAAAAGGGAACATCTGTAGTGTAATGCATTTCTACCCTTCAAAATCACTTTACAGCCAATAGAAAATTCTCTCCCAGGCATTAATATGGGAATTAATCTATTGCTTAGGGTGAACTCTCAAGACAAGGCCTAATCCGAGAACAAACTGCGGCATAATACTCCATGGGCTAAAGACTGGCTTCTCTACAAAATGTGCCTGTGAGACGGCTATGGGAATATAAGAGGCATACTACAGACGGCAATTACTATTGGAGTGTTCTCATTTATGTATTATGAGCTGTGTACTCCAATTAGCAGCTTGAGTCTCAGAAAAACAAAACATTTTAAATCCTCTTCAATTTAATTCTTTAATATCTGTTTTTTTGCCAGTTAAATAAGACCAGTTGTGGCCTTGTTGTCCTTTTGTGCATGGCATGTCAACTCCACTTTCAATGCTCGACAGCAGCTAACCAATGCCTCTTTTACACTAGAAACTACATGAAAAATGTACTGCCACTAGCCTTGTAGAGGAACTTCACCTCTTTGGGGGGAACACCCACCCCCCACACACCAAACAGACCTGTGTGCTTTCATCGTGGAAACCTTCCAGGAAGCTCTCCAGCAGCTCGTCAGCATTGTCGATGCGTTCAGCGTACTCTCCCACAATCCAGATCATGGCTGCCCGCGCCTCTGGCTCATCCAGAGAGTCCAGGTTCTCACACAGGGTAGCAATCACACTCTCATACCTGGCGACAGTCATACAAAGCAACATCACCTACACTAAACAAGCATCATGTGAGGGCAGACAAAAAGCTGAATAATCATACATTTCCAGTTCCAGAGACAGAAATAAAAGAAGAAAAAGAGCTGTAGTTCATGGTAATGGTTGACTGTTCATGAACTCATATCGACGTATGCTTAATATATGAATTAAGAAAGGAACATGGTGCTCTTAATTCAATATTGTTTTAATATGTTACAACCTGTTATAGGGTGCACTGGATAGCATGGCAATAACTGCATAAAAATACATACTTAATAAATAAATAAAAAGTGATAGAGTATTTCCATTTAATAACACCAGAGGACATTTAAGCACCTATGAACTTTCATTTGAATACAGCAATACTATCGTTTGTTGCTGCACAAATGTGCAAACAATGAGGCCTAAGTGTGGTTAGACAGCTCAGAGGACAACAAGCAATTCCCTTAATAATGTATTTCCTACCAGGCATGCCAAGTCAGAAACACTTGGTTGATGTCTAATTAAAAGAGCAGGCAGCACTTTGACTGGGTAGTGACTCATAGCTGAGAACTTGAGCCACGCCAAGTTGGAAGCCGTGCTAAGCCGCTCCCTTGGAGGTTTAGGGGGTACAATAGCCCAGGGCTCTAGTCTGCTGTTGTTGGGTTTTCTGTCTGGCATATGGATCCAATCTGCTGGACCCAGAGAAGGAGGCCTGCCCTTTGACTAGGTGCGGTTGAGGGAGGGGGTCCAGTGCTGTGTGCCACAGACACGGTATATAGCTATGTATTTATGTGAGGAGGATTTGCTTTCGCAAAATGCTTTTGCGTTCCTTTTGAGATGAAAGTCAAGCAGAAAACACTTTGTGTCAATGTAATGAGCTTTTGCTCTGCCTGTTTCAATAATCTGAGGGTCAGTGAAGCGGAACAGTCAGGGTGCCTGCTTCGGTTTAACAGCATGTGTGAATACTTACAATACCGCCATTAAACTTCAACAGCAGAGTACATGGCACTTTTCAAGGCATCTGAAGGTCCACAGTATATCATATCAAAATATATTTCAAGATGAATGGGTAGCCAGTAAATTGAGAGTGTAAAAAACTTTCGTGGCTCTGCTTTCATACTTTTAATTTAATTTGAATCATGGACCAATAAACAACCTGACACCTCAAATCCTGTTGGCATTACCTCCTAAATTTTGGTGAACTGTTACCACACTGCTGCCAAACGGGGAACCTACTTGTTGGGGTACTTGCGGAAAATGTCCTTGATGACCACAATGGCCTCCTGTACCACATAGTTGACCTTGGTCTGGATGAGGTCCAGCAGGGTGCTGACGCAGCGCTCCGCTGATTGCTTAGAGACAGAGAGAAAAAAAAATCTCTCAGGATAACACAGCCCCCTAGTGTTCATCATAGAAACACTACAACTGTGCTTTGCTAAAGGCATTTTGTCTTTTTCAGTGACTATCTGGTGGAGTCCAAGTGCCAGTAAACACATATCTGATACTAGGATTCACAGCATAAAGCCTCTGATGGCAGTATTACATCATTTCTACCCACCTCTACTTTGATGGCACAGCGGCCAATGGCTCGGACCGCTTTACGGACAAAGTCCACATCCACCTCAGTGGCATACTCCTTCAGCTCAGCCAGCACCTATAGCAGGACATACAGGTACTTGTGTCACTGAGATGACTAGGAGCAAATTCTAGGGCTTCCTTGAGAAGGTGCTGAGCTAAAGGATTTCCACAATACAACAGTCTATAATAGAGTCTGTCTGGGTGGGTTACCTGGGCGATGTTGGCTTGAGAAGCTAGGCGAATCATGATGTCCAGCTTTTCCAGCTTGACGTAGATTGGGTCATTGTACTTTACAAAGAAAACCTTCATCTCATGTTTCAGGATCTCTGGGCTAAAAGGCAAATGTTAATTATGGTTAATGGCAATTGGCTTAGTCTGTGATACAATAGACAAGTAAGCAGAAAGTATCCTACTGAAACATAACACAAGGCTCTATTTATTAAGGCTTGCTATTATCAACAATTCACAATGTATAACTAGTGGTGCGGAGGCCTTCTGCCTTTGTTATTTTACCGTTTCTGTACAATGAGGTTGATGTTTCTGAGTGCCACATATTGCAGCTCGGGCTCAGCAGACAGCAAGGTGACCAGTGGAGGGGCCAGCTTCTTCAGTAAAGTACCATAGTAGTCAAGGTCCTTGGGCAGCATCTCCATGAACTTCATCAGAACTTTTACTGCTGACAACACCACTGCAGAGTTGGCATGAGAGAGTCGAGGGGTCACCCGCTCACAGATGCTAGACACATGTAGATGATATAGGAATGGACGAGAGAAAGGGAGTCGCAAAATTACATTGGGTTCCCTGGAAACACGTGCCAATCGACATGGAGGAAAAGAACGTGTGTTTGTGAGGGTGGAGGCCTCTTTAACCTTTGGGACTCGCGATCATCACGGGGTGTGTAGTTGGCCAGGCAGTCTAGAATGAAGATCTGGCCCCACTCTGTGCACTCATTCAGAGCTGTCAGCAGCTTGTTGATGGACTGAGGGTTCAGGTCCAGTAGGTTACTGTTGGGGTGAGACTCTGCTATCTCAGACAGGGCTGCCACTGCGTTCGCTACCACCTAAAGGATGAAGATAGGAGAGGAGATAAGTACTGAAAGAAAGAACAACAGCTACCAGGTAGCTTCAGTCATTGCAGCAAAATGGCATGATGTTGTACATTTGTGTGCCCACATAGGGCTCATCAGTGAGAAGCACAACTAGGGCCTATAGCCAACTGTGCAACCCGGGGTCAGAAAGCCTGGCTGAGCAGTCATACCATGGGATTGGAGTCAGAGATGAGGTCCTTAAGTGTGTCCAGGAAGCCCTGGTCCTCCACTAGCTGGGCATTGATATCGTGGAGCTTAGCTACACACACAGCTGCTGTCTTCCTCACATACGGATCTTCGTCCTTCAGGCACTTCCTCAGTGGCTCACACAGGTACTCAGTGATCTTGTCCACACGGATGCAGCCCATGGTACGCACAGCCAGGGCACGGATGAGGGGGTTCGGGTCTTCGCAATCCTGGGTGGGTGTTTTACACAAGTTTGAAACTGAATAATGACACCAAACACTCAACACAAAGACAATGTGACAGTTTTCCCAACTCAAAAGATTTAAAAAAAAATGTTTACTATCATCTCAAAAAATACTGTAAGTAAGTTCAGATGAATGAAGAGAACAAGCATCTTTCAAATCATACCAAATAGGTTTTGATTGCCTTGATTTATGGACTTGAAAGATGAATTTGAAAAAGGGAGATGCATAAATTCAGTTTTTACATAGTGACGAGAGACTGTGATTTACCTTGACAAAGGTGTTAACAGCCATGATAGCCATGTCTGGCTGACTCTTGGCATAGTTCATCAGGTAGAGGTAGACCAGCTTCTTCAGTTCCAGGTTGTCCGTCTGCATGCAGTTCACCACATCTGGGAACAAAGCGCTGGAGGGGGGACAGGGTGCTATGTGACGTCTGTCTCAAAATGAAAGGTATTACGCTACATAATCCCACTGTGGTAGTTATTCGATCATCATTTCTCCTGGCTCACCTGACATCCTTGCCAACTGTCATAGACGCAATGACCTTCTTCACTGCCTCCTTCTTCTTCTCTTTCTTATCACTGTTCAGCTCTGCCTTGAGCTCAAAGATCTCCCCTGTACAAAGACAGGAGAAGAACAAAGAAAAGTGTGTCATGTAGGGAGGAGAGAGGAGTTGCCTTCATATTGTGCAGTGAAACATAGCACCAATCCTTTTACAATCATGACAAATCAATGTACAAACTGGATATTCGATACATTTGATGAAAAATAAATGTATAGTGGTACCTCTTCCATCAGTACTCATGAATACAGCATTTTAACGCATTTTAGTGCAAAAGTATGATGAGTGCCTGCACACAATTAGGTGTATAGTCTAGGTGCTGTTAAAATACTTAAGTATGTTGCATGTTATCAACAAAGATAATTCCATTTAAATAACATGCATTGTTGATGTTGATTCAATAGACTGGAATCTGAATCTGGAGTCTGAGTTTTGGGTAAAGTGCAAAAACAAGGTTCAAAACACTCCATATCTCTGACAGCAGACCACAAAGCAGTTCCAATTTGTGGGACCAATGTAGAGAAGTCAAACAGACTAGACTCAACTTTAAACTGGTTACTCCAGGTCAGTGTCATTGCCATGCCTGTGTGTAAATACACACAACCTTGGGATAAAATGTGATCCCAACTACTCAATGGCTCCAATGGTTTAAAACCCATAAACAACCCCAATCTCACTAAAGATGGTAGCATTGGACTGTTCACAAAAACAATGGACTGATGCACAGAAACAAAAACGGTAAGTAAGGTATTGACAAAACAAGCTCAGATGGCGCATGCAACCCCTAACAAACATGAGTATACAGTATCTCTGATAAGCACAGTGTCTGTTTGCATTCAGCAAGCATCTACAGAGTGAGAGATGAGCCACACAAACAAGGAAAGCAGGAGAGACAGCAGGACAGCTAAATCTCTGAGAGCTAATGCTCAAAGCGTCTAATCTGATTTAGTAACAACCAGAGCTGTTAAATTCTGAGTGCCATTTACCATACACAAACAGGGTGATACAAATTGTGGGTGTTTTTTTCTAATTACATCTCCAGACCATAATTGGACATATAATAGTTTCTTTAAAATCCCATCCCCATTTTCCACATGCGACCATGCTCTTGCATTCACAATAGTAATCGTCATGAAACAACAAAAAGAATAGAATAGAATATATCAGAACCTGCATCCATTACTTCAGCATCTTTAACTTTAAATCAGATAGGCCTTTGTGAACTCTCGTGGGCTTAACAGTCTGAATGATATATGGCATGAGCAAAGCACATCACGTTGCTGTGAGCTCATTCATTTAATGTTTTCTAAAATGAATGAACTGTTCACAATGCTGCCCATCCACAAAGCAATCACTGAACAATAACGTATAGAGAAGAACGTCATAACTGATGTATTTAATAAGGAAAGCTTAATGTGAGGTAGTTAGAGTCTTTACAACATTAATATATGAACTAATAAGGGAAGAAATTATATAAGCTATCAGACCTTTCTTGGTAGTGGTGAAATACTTGGAGTCTGTCATCTTGGATCCAAATTGTCGGTTCTCCTGCAAAAGTGAGAGAGAATGAGAAAGACAAATAATAGCTTGTTTTAATTATTTTCCTGAATGGAAATTCAGGGATTCATACGGGCAACAGGAAATTCTAGAAGTGCAAGTACAGGCAAAAAAGCAGGAATTCCTGTCTTCTGTTGGACACTTGGCAGTGATCTATCTATTAAGGAAACAATGGACATTTGGTAAGAAAACAAACATTAATTCCCCCTCTGAAAACATAAACCCTCTCAGTCAGCATATAGTTAATCAGCCTGTCTGACAATATCTCTTTTCTGGAGTCAACAACTTCAAATCTTATTCTGCAGTCCTGCAGCACACAGCAATGAGTTTCCTGTTGTTGAATTCCATTCCACCAACTTTCTGTTAAAGATCTTTTCCCATTATAATGGATCCTGTTCTACAATTTAAGATTTAGTATCAAAGTTAAAAGGGGAATACCACTCACTTAAACAATAATATTGACTGGTAAAGATCACACAAACAAAACAGTTCAGTAAATCATATTGTGAAGAAATACATACTGTGAAGAAATACAGAGGAAACAAATAATACATCTCCTCTTGCTAAATGGATGTACTCAAAAAAAACGACATTTTCTGTCTTGTAGTGTACTTTTTTGCACACTGGACTTTCAGTGCACAATTACTATAATAATAAGTATAATTATAATAAGTATGTTGCCTTCTTTCAAAAAGTAGGCTATGTGAATTTAATATTTGACTGTGACTCAATGTTGTTCTTAAGATACAGTAAATATTTTTCTAGTTTCAATGGTAATTACAATTAGACATTGTTGAGGATTGTGATCGCTGTCAAGTTGAGGACTATAATATACTGTGATATTGTGGACTGTATTTCCATAACACATATTTGAAGTCCCTGGGAACACCTGACAGTCACTCAGAGGTTTTAAAGTTTAGCTGCACAATGTATCCCTTCATAGTCAAAATAAATTCACTTAGTGAAACAGATGGGTCCTTATTCAGAATTGCTATAACTAATAATTTCATTAAATTAATTATGCTTCTACCCAATTATATGACAGCTGGCTATATTGTAAGGGAGCCTACTCTGATTCTCTGACAAACCTATCCATAACACTCTGGACTCACTGACTAGCTACTCAGCTGTAGCGATGGGCTGTGTTTTGTTAGATATAGTGCCACTAAAACGTCGTCGGGTATCTTCTCCTGTATCTGAAAGGTAGACTGACGTGGCTATCAACCAGCAAATAATGTTGGATGAAACAAAAACTGCAAGGACAAGATAGCGGATATTTACAAGACACATGATATCCTGCCAGAGGCCTGCCGCTAACTGCTATCAGTGACAGTAAGCTACCTCGATTCAAACGTTCCCTGAATCTAACAGCTTCACGATACGTTGAGCTTTAGGCAGCTGTCAACATCAGATATGCTGGTGGACAAAATGAACCAGACACGATGCTGTAACTTAACGTTAGCATAACTTACTGTAACGGCCGACAACGTTGCTAGATAATAATAGCTGTGTTTCACACTATAACGACGTTTTTCAATAACAATAAGTCACACTGCTATCATGTCATAACTAACAGTGTGCTGTTAGCTAGCTAGCGCGTTAGCAATGTGATTAATTCGAGTAATTAGCTAACTTTAAATTGAAAGCAGTCGGAGCTTGCTAGCTGGCTAGCATGAAGCTAACACGTCAGCTACCATAACGTTAGCATAGCAAGCTCGAATGTCAATATAATTCAGCTGGAAGCAAGCGACATATTAAAACAGTAAAGTATCTACATTTGTGTGGATGGATCTGCAATTTACGTTACTATTCGAGCGATTACTCACGCATAACTGATTTGCCCATTCCTGCATGTTTGCAGTTACGTTAGATGAATGAAACTGCTGCTAACTGCTATCTGTGATGCACTGTGCCTGTCAGTGTCAGCTAACGCTTGGCCACTTCTCTAGCTAGCACAGCTGAGACATGACCTTCTAAGTAGAGGCTTAAGGAAGCCTTTGCCGGGATAGTTAAGCTCTTAATCTATGGACCTATTTTAAACCCAACCCAAAGTATTAAGGTACCTACTGAAGTTAAAATTGGACTCGCAGCACAATGAAACTAGAGAAAAAAATCGCCAGAAACAGCTTACCGTGGCAGGCTTGCAAAGTGTGATGGCCTTCGTCCCCTCCCACTTGATTTACTTCCGTCTTCCTTGCCACAAAATAGTCATAGCAAACACAGAAGTAACGTCATCTTTCATTCAGAGCAAATATCTTGTGAAAGTGTACGTTATAGATTATCTCGTAAAGTGAACAAGTGGGACGGGGGACGCAGGTGGTCCCATCGAAAATGTGATTTTCTTGCACTTTCCCAGAAATTTTAGACAATTTCCCAAAAGTTAGAACATATGTTTCTGATGACATGTTGCACTAATTTAGAGATAGATGTCCAATGACCTCTCATATCAGAAGGGTTGGGGAGTTAACTGATTACATTACATTACAGTAACTAAAAGAACAGTAATTAGATACTTTTAGAAAACACTGATCTCGTCAATGCCCATTCTTTGGATTTTAGAGGTGAGGTTATCCCAAAGTAACTAGAAGTAATCCGCTTACATTGATGATGCTGAATAATCAAGTGAGCATTATCTTCCAATTATTTATTTGTTATTTGTTTGTTATGTTGACAGGGTTCATAGCATGCAGTTTTGTTCCATTTTTATTTCACACTGCAAAAACCTCTACATAGAGTGTGGGTCTGTACCAGATGGGAGAATGTGCATAGCCTAGTCTTCCACAACAAATAACATACTGTTTTACAATACAAGATGGAAATACATCACATTGTGCATGAAGAATAACAGTTTCCATATTTTCAGTTTCCACTTCCAGTTAAAAAGTACTGTAGGGCCACAACCCTACCCACAATCCAAACCCAATTTCCCCTACTTACACTGCTCTGTGACCCACCTTATCCACATCTTTCCCTGTTGTACTGAAGAATGTGAGAAAAAAATGAAATCCTCTGCCTGAAAAAAATGGATCAGAACTGACTTATAAACTTGTATTTATTACAAGAACAACGTGACAGCATTTCATCTTCAAAAAATTGTGAAATATTGGTATTGCCGTATTGCTATTTAATGCATACAAATTCCACAATGTCAAGCACTTTGTACATTTAACTGAAGTTTTAGAGAACATAACAAAGATAACATTAGCAAAAAAGAAATAATTTTCAATGATGAACATTCAAATTTTGCTGACTGCAGGGAGATAGAGTGCGAGAGAAAGAGGGAAAGTGAGGTTCATGACATTTGCGAAGCTGTGCGGGACAAAGATCAAATTTAGATAAGATGTTTACATCAAGTCACATAACAGGTAGAAGTTCTAAAAAAAGCCATCATGGACAGATTAGCTTTAATAAAAACAACTCAAACCTAAAACGACCAGAATACATGTAAAACATGTTTTAAAATCTGTTCATCTGAGTAAAATCTATGATCAACTTCTCATCGGGTCATTATAGACATGACACTGATGATGCTCACCTCAGAAGTTATTCATGGCAGTGAAGAAGAGTTGACATTTAATCAAATAACTATAAAATCACTGAGCATTGCAACACAGTGCATACACATGGCGGTTGTCTGTAGTATCAATCCAATCTTTATTAAAACCTGTGATTTTATAGTTAAATCCACAAAATTTCTAACTGGTGTCTTCCCTTGAAATTATATTAAAAGAATCTATGAAAGAATGATATTCTCCCTTTGGATTTTCCATAAACACTTACAGTTTACTTACAGTACTTGGGACACAGCTGTCACTTGAGACTGATGACACGTCATTTCATAAATAAATAAATAAGACCAACATCACTCCCTTCTCGACTTCTACCTTGTACATATTCTTATATAATATGTATATTGAAAGATATGCACACTCATGATTTCTACCCCATTCACCATGAACTCTCTGTTATAGTGTCAGTGTCTTGCAAATATCTTTTATCTCCAAATGTTTTTTCTTTCTTTTTTTGCTCTAATTGGTGGCTGGCATTCTGGCTGGCATTCTCCCCACAACCTGTGCAGAAAATATTTCAGGACACAAAAGTTAATTTCTTTGGGAGGTCTGAGGCATCTGCAGGACACTGACAATATAGTCCACACATTTCCACCTTCAAAGACATTTTACAAAGTCCAACCCTGTTTAACGCCAAAAACAGAAGTTTATGGACTCTTGCTCTATATTGATAACACTTGTACAAGAGCTTAACAAGAGAACCGTAATATCCTTTACATTATGTATTATTCATGTGCTATTCCCCATACAGTCACTCAGGTCAACGCAATTCTTTCTCTATCACTTTTAACCCTTTAATACCATTGTTATTGGCTTTATTTCAATCAGCGCAGGAACATGTCATTCCAAGAGTATCGAAGAAAGGAAAGTCATTGTGCCTCACTTGCTCCAAAGCTTAGTGTACAAAGAAAACTAAGAACAAAGATTAATTTGTTCTTAGTTTACTTAGATTACGCTCGAGTACAGAACCAAACATTTTTTCTTTAGCCACTAGATGTCACCATACATTGTGTATGCCGATGTGACAGCCTAACTAGGATTCAGAGGCAATAAATTATCTGAAACTTTATCATGTATATGTACATCAAGTATTCTTTATATTTAAAATTGGCAATGTTCCCCACCATTTCCCCACATTTACGCTCAAACTGTCCATTTTGCATTTTCAGAAACTGGTAATGATGGCAATGTAATGTTGCTTAATAGAGTTAACTGATGTTGGGCCAAAACATTCAAAAACTAACCTGCTAATACATTTTAAGGCAAGGGGAATTGTCAAGGCATTTCCAACACCAATATTGCATAGCTAAGGCAGCAAAGAACTTAATACAGTGAATATGTACATTATATGTTCAATACCTGTTATATACACAATACCCACGTCTGTCTGTGAGTATACATATACATATGCATATGTACACGTATTTACACATTCATCCTCCAAAGCATTTTACTTTCGCACAAATATACTGAATTCCAGGGTACAGTATTGTTGAAGGAAGAGCTCAACATTGTTGTTTCAGTGATATTGACACATAGTAATATAATCTTCACTGCTCCTCCTAGTCCCTTAATCCACACTGCAGTAGAAAAAAAAAGTGAATCGGTGTTTTACTGCATTTAAAAGAATGTTAAAACCTATAATACACTAAGCACTTACAAACAAACATCCTTTGTTTGGAGTAAATTGATTGGCTGTGACAGGATGATGAGTATATAGTAATAATAGCAGGCAATTCAAGATGTATGGAGATTGATAGTGTACAGTTTTTGAATATGTAGTGTTTATTAAGTCTGAAAGACGATGTGGGTGTCCATATGTCTATGTACATATTAGCGTATTGTAGATTTGAGTATTTTGAACAAAAATAGCCATAAATCAAGACCACCAATGCTGAGTGATGATGAGCGATATCACAGTCATCCTACCAGTATTTTGACTATCAAGGCAAGCATAGATGCTGTGGCAAACCACAAGAGGGAGCCAATCCACCTGATTTATTTCTAGTGCGCCACAGCCTACAGAGACCTATGATCCCTGGCACTTTACCATGCCCTTCAGTGGGGCACATGGCAGCACATATGCTATCTCTCTATCTCTCTGTAGTTGCATCAATCATGAGCTTTTCACAAGTGTCTTGTATAAGACACCTTAAGATTGGCAAAAGCATCCCCATGCATACATTAAAAAGTGAAACTAATAATACAGACCATTCCTTTGGTAATAAATAATTTGGCTTGAGTGCAAAACAATTCATGGGAACCCCTGCAGATATGACGGGGCCAAACCAAGTGAAAAAAGGAGTGTGTGACAATGAAAACAGTCTATAGCCAGGTCTCCAGTCTTTTTTCCACAGTAGTCAGCATTCATATGACAACGACCCCCCCTGTGTCAAGCTCATCAGTTTTGTGCTACATCCAGGCTTCAGTATCCAGGCTCCCTGATTGTCCAGGGTAGGAGCATTCTTTGTTGCCCATGGCTGGGGAGCATGGCTGAGGATGGATCAAATCTGCAAAGGCATGGTGGAGGCCCTTGCGTGAGGCTGGGTGGCCATTAGAATGAGAGCTCTGAGGGGATAGTGGTGGGGTGTGGCAGGGGGAGAGGTTGTCATGTGCCTGCAGATCTCTGTAGCTGACTGGGGTGGGGATACGTGAGGGGCTGTTGTCTGGTCTGTTGTCAGTGCGAGGCCTGATCCTGGGTCTCAGCTTGAGTTTATAGATAGAGGGTACCCTGTCTGCCTTCTTCTGCCCTTTCTTAGACCGCAGCACCACTTCTCCACCAGTTTCCCCATTGGCCAGGGGTGGAGGTGGTGGTGACGACTCAGAACGGGATTCGCTCAGACTGAAGCACATTGAAGAGTTTTCACTAGAGGAGTCCTGGAAGGAGCAGTCCTCAGAGGGGGGCAGGGCCACAGGTGAGGGGCAGGCCTCTGGGGGAGGAAGGTCATCATTGGCATCACCATCCTCCAGATCATAGGGTAAGTTTGGTTGGTGATCCTCCAGAGGAACATCTCCCTCAGGCCCTGAACCCCAGCCAAGCTGATCCTGCTGGCCTGTCAGCACCCCTGTAGGAGGGCAACCTCCATGGTCTCCATTCATATTCCTAGAGTGGACAAGAGGTTGTGAGGGGACCTGATTCATCAATTTGGCTGGCTCTGTGTCTCTAAGGCCAGGCAGGGCAGAAAGGAGCTCCCTCTCTTCCATGGAACTAGAGATGGCTGGGAGCTTCTTGAGACCCCCTCCACGCTCCCCCCAGCGCTCAGGCTCTCCATGCCAACAATTGTGTGGTCCTCCCGAGCTGTGGCCATACAGTAAATTCAAGGGGTCCTCCAGTGGGTAGTGACGGGGATTAGTTCTCTTGGATTCCCTGAGGTCAGGGAGAGTTCCTATCTTTGCCCCTACGTTCAGGGAGGAGGAAGAGGAGTTGGAAGAGGAATAGGCAGAGTCAGTGACATTAGGATCAGTGGTAGCTGGCCCTGTGTGTGTTACAACCCCCTGCCGTGAGTGTGCCGAGACAGCCAACTGTGGTGTGGCTCCCCCTGGGGCTCTAATAGGTCCTACTCTGGCCTGCTGCGTGTTGGCAAGGAACTCAGCCTCAAAGCTACGATAGAGGTCCTGCTCTTTCTGGGGGTCCAGCGTTGGCAGCATCCGGAAGCCAAAGCCCAGTACTTCCTCCTCTGGCTCTTGGCGCTCCAGCCCAGAACTACTCCTATGATGACCTCGCCCAGTAGAACGAGGGCCATGGGAGGCCCGAGGGGAGCGGGTACCATGGTGGTGAGGGTTGCGGGGCGAGTGTGGAGAACGTCGGCCCCCTGGGGTGACTGGTGGCAGTAGCCTGCTTTTCCCTACAGAGGGGGAGCGAGGAGCAGGAGGCCTGGGAGTAACTATAGTCTTCTTACTGGGGCTGCTGCTGTTGCTCTGGACCCCTTTAATAGGTGAGTTGGAGCATGAGGATGACTGCCTCCTAGCAAAACCACCACCTACTCTGGGGGAGGACGGGGGCACTTGTTTGGCCCGAAGGTCCTCCCGTCTGTCTGAGGGTGGGGGCTGGGGGTCTCTGTAGCGGGCAGTGTGCCCAGGGCTGGCATCATTGGACTGAGCACGGCTGGGTAATTTACCCTGGCTGTGGGAGCGTGGGGGCTGGAGCCTCCTTGGGCCTTCATTTCCAAGGGAGCGGCCCCTCTCTGTGCGGGAGGTCCGGGTCCCATCAGAGGTACCTTGTGGTGGACTAGGTTTGAGTATGGGAGCAGGAGTAGGACGTTCCCGAGAGTGGCTGCGTGCACGGGGCAGCAGGGGGCGCAGGGCTGGGATCTGAGCTCCTGCTCCAGGCCTCTCAATCACATGCTTTCCCTCCTTAC
>CABFOQ010012344.1:2206-20421 GCA_900660455.1 Gephyroberyx darwinii | reverse complement strand
CTACTGTTAATCATGGGTGTTAATTGGGTATGGAAAAGTAAAGGTACTTAACACACCTTGGCCTTATCTTTCCCATAGCCTACTTAAGTTACGGTTTGACGTTAGTTACTGACTGATAATAATGATAGTCAGTACTGGGTGGTAACACGTAAGAGTATTACTTTTATACAGTAACGAGTAACGTTAGTGCAACGAATTATTACTTAAATTTCAGTAGGAAATATTACAAAAATAAGCCGTTACTTTTGTTATCACCACCCATTAAATGCCATACTGAAGTGAATTACAATTACAATTACCTAGCTAGTCGTCTCCTCTCACTAAGCTAACAGCTGCTTTAGTTGATAAATGGCAGAATAACGTTAGTTGACTTTCTGCGGGTGAAGGTACTCATACTATTAAAAAAAAGATTATCCCAAAGGTTATCACAATTTTTGACAGTAGCGAGGACGACCAACCGTCAGTTTTGTGGGTGTAATGTGTGATTTAACAGAAACAGAATTGGCCTTTTACCAGTAGGTACTGACTTGCAGCTCCCAGGGAGTACTAAAGTAATTTTTTTTACTTTTGAAACGAGTATTGACTAATACATTATTTTATTTGAGTAACGAGCCAAACACTTCAACGGATAAGCCCTCACCTCTGGCGAAAAGGTTGGAGAAGTCGGTCTCGGTGCGGCGGAAGCGCGCGTCCCTGTCGCTGTTGTCACACGAGAGCAAATTCTTCTGGCCCGCTAGCCTCCCCTTCTCCTCCAGGCTGTTGTTCTTCTGCAGGAACCCTAGGGTGTTACACGGGGGAGGACAGGAATTATCACCCAACACCTCCATCCCACACAAAAATAAAAAATGACTTAGGCCGGAACGAAAATGTTCTTAAGTGACCCCTTTTGCAGTTTTTGTGAAAAAAAATATAGTCGGGAAACCAGTGTTGGTAAAAATAAAAAATAAAAATGTATTTGTCGTCTCAGGTTAGTTGCAAATGCACTGCATGCTTTGATGCCGCCTCTACTGCTGTATACAGTTTTCCAATGGATGGGGGCCTACCCTGCACATATAAACACACACAGGGAAGAGGGGCCACCAGTCTATGGGTAATAGGCAAGAATGATCTGCGTGCATGTGCGTGCGTGTGTCTGTGTTTATGTGAGAAAGAGAGAGCGAGAGATGATATAGCCTATGTTACACCCCGCCCCACCCTGTGACATCAGACCCAAACCCAGTCATGTGGAAGAGGGAAGCACTCAGTTTCCTCCTGTCCGGCCAGACATATCGGCTGAGCGGGCAGGACAGCCAGCGGTGCGGACTCGCACAGCCAATAAATACACACCCAATGAAGAAGGATTAATGAAGGATGCAGACACTCACGAGCTCTAAAGCACTCTGCCCCTCCAAGACCTATATGTTTTCAATTGGATGGCTTTGCAATTCCCTGCATAGGCCACCTATCTGCAGAATAATTTGTGTGGGCCTAATCGTCCGCCAAAACAGATTATGATAGTTATATATGCGATCTATAAAACTATATAACAAAACCCTATGGCTCTCTCAAATTTCTCATTGGAAATTTATTAAATGGAATTTCTTGCTCACTAAATCCCAAGCTCAAGGCCTGAGACCCCCTTAGCCTCAGTAAAGAAATATTAAGCTCTATTCAATATTGTTCAAGCGAATCAAAAAAATCTGCTTAAATGAACTGACGGTCGATTTCTCATGAACAGAATATATCAAACTCATATATTCTAGTATTAATTGATCTGTGCCATAGAAATGTCGTCCAGTTTGAATGTGTCATATCTACACGGCCTCCGTGTTGCCTCCGCATAACTGCAAGAAAAAAAGATTAGGCCTATTCTACATTTCAAAGGTTAATGTATTTTTGGAATAACTGAAAGAAACGAATTCCTTGAAACCGCGGAGAAAAAAACGCACTGCTGCAATTCCCTCTCACGTCACACCCGTCATACTTCTCCACTCTCGAGGCATTAGGGAGGATGTCAATCAGTTTCCAGGCTGCGTTAATTGGCATTCAAAGTCAGAAATACAAGGAAAAGTGATTGAATGAGAAATGAAAATACTTCTTCCTTCTCATTTTAAGGGACTCCCTACGTTAGAGCTGTAACCCATAACCTAATTCCTAGTCTTGTTTTAGGGATTTTCCCCCTGGTGGTGAAATGGAAGGGACGTGAGGGGTTCAGGGGCGGTCGGGGGGTGATCTGGGGGGGCTCTCCTCATCAGACCTTCAGGCTAATCTCTGTTGACCTTTGGAAGATGAAAACGCACAGTGACAGTCATGGATGGCCCTGCTATAATAGACTCCATCCTTGCCTATAAAAATAAGGCCTCCAAACCAATACATTTATTTGGGAAAAAAAGTGTATTTGCCCCAATGAAAAATAACTACAGTGATCCTTTAATGATTTTTAGAGGAACGCGATACAAATATCACAGTGACACATGACAATATTATCGTGATATCATAGGAGATTAAAAAAATACCATCAAGCACGACAGGTTTACTATAAACTCACTATTGAGCACCAGAGACAAACCCTAAGTCCCTAGGACTAGAGATACCATAGGAAAATACGCCAAGAAATACCAAAAATGGCCTTCTGATGAGGTCCGATAAACTCACTATCACTATTCCAATATGGATGTTTTTCCTCGGGTCCTGTCCTAATCATCATAAGGCCTCAAAACTGATTAATGTTTTTTTTTTTTTTTTTTTTTTAAATAAATAGTATGGAACGATATATGCCCCCCCCAAAAAACAAAACTTACCACAAATCTTCATCCCCAGTTTCCGTGTGCATCCGTGCATCCACGCTTGATCGTAGGCTAAAACAGAATGAATGTTTATTCCTCAAATACAGGCCTCTGAAGCAACGTGGACGGGCGGATAATGGAAAACGATGATGAGGGCTGTTGCACAATGAGCACAGCGGAGGCGTGATGCGGACGGCTGTTGACCAGGTGTATGTTTCTCATATAAGCAGGGATGTAGTGGAGGGTAAACCCCTGATCTCAGGTTACCCACCTTTGTTTTTGGTGTTTGAGTTTATTAAAGTAGGCTATGTAAGCTATAGGAGGATGGGGTCTTTTGCGGAAAAAGAAACCATAAAATAATGCATTTTCTCACAGTCGAATTGATTTTATTTATACCGATGGTTGTTTACCTTATGATGACCTAATGACGACCGACCGGACGCCACATTTGACCCAGCTTTTTCATTAACCACTACATCACTGATCATAAGAGGATGATGCTTATAACAGTTCCGATTTAAGTTCAATCAATCGGGACCAACGGTGGCCTGCACGGCAAATCCATGCTGGCACACACACACATAGCCTAACCGGCCAAGGGGCGGACTGGAATTAACACCCGTGAAATGAGCTCACGGAGGAGGGCAGAAATTAATTGAGTGAAACACAGTATGTGACTGGAGCGGGCTGGCAATGTCTGCGGCCGGGAAGAGGTCTATAGCAAGCTTGATGCAGAAACTTATAGAATAGTGCGTCTCTCCCTTTCACGCGCCCGCGCGCGCACACACAGCAACACACGCACAAACCGAAGCTGGACATGCATGAACAGAAATGGAATAGAAGCCACAAATGCAGAGCCCAATGCCACGAAAGCCACAGCGAAGCAACACACCTGATGGAAAATTTCAAAAAAAAAAAAAAAAAAAAAAAAAAAAAAAAAAAGCAGCAACTAAATGTAGTAAGCCAATTTCAGGCTGAGAGAAACTTGAGAACAGCTCGGGGTGTCGCTCAGGGCTTGAGGCCAGCATATAGACAGTCACGCACATACATACCCACACTCTCTCTCT
This sequence comes from Gephyroberyx darwinii, assembly GCA_900660455.1. Taxonomy (NCBI): domain Eukaryota; kingdom Metazoa; phylum Chordata; class Actinopteri; order Trachichthyiformes; family Trachichthyidae; genus Gephyroberyx; species Gephyroberyx darwinii. The sequence goes on along the minus strand of CABFOQ010012344.1, from coordinate 16,589 downwards.
CTCTCTCTCTCTCTCTCACACACACACACACACACACACACACACACTGACACCACAAGCCGCCAGGCGTGAGATGGAGCGTGGCAGAGAGATAATGGCAACATCCAGCAGCAGTACGAGCAAGTCAGACAAAACAAACATCTTCTTTTTAATGGGCTTTTGCCGAAACAAATTCACATGAGAAAATGTAAGATCTTTATCTACACTCAAGACACACAAATCAAGGATTAAAAGTGATGCAAAATCTTAGGATTTGATATAGAGAGAAAATATGACATTGAGTTGTACACCGGTATCCCCCCTCCTTGAACATTTGGCTGAGAAAAAACGAGTAACGTATTCCGAGTTTACAGCAATTATGTGCTATTTCCCTGCATTATCTTGCAGGTGGCCGCTCAAGTGCCTATGATGGAACACATTTTGGATGCGACAAAGGCTTAAAATAAATTCTTAAATAGCCCATTCAGCCACTCCTTATCTTTAAACGTAAAAAATAGAGCAACGAATACAAGAGCCTACAGCCACGATGGCCTATAGGCTGCTCTGTAAACTAGATAGCTAAATAAGGTCAAATATAACAGCAATAATTGGTCAAAAATGTCATCATGCAAGAGGAGAGAGAGCTCTTTGAAAACAATGTTGCAACAATTCGAAAAAACACGCTCAAATCCAGAATAACCTTGGGTTGATGCAAACATATTAGGATTTGATGAGGATGGGGAAATATTTCATTCGAGCCGAGTGCTTATCACTATATGCAACATTTTTCTTTTCCATCAAAAACGGTATAAATATTCTAAAGGATTTTTTTTAATTATCAATAGCCTGCGCTTAGATCCCCATATAGCCCATGTGGAGCTATATACGGGGATCATTATTTCTGCGCCAGGTCCGATCCTCGGTGCGCACTGCTGGTCCAGACAGCGGCAGGCAGCTGTGATAGCTCTGTTTTTAACCGGAATGATTAACGACGGAGCCCACACAGCAAATGGCCCGGGTGAGGACTCGTTTTTATCAGACAGAGGAGGAGGGGAGTCGCGGTGGGAGCTGGAGAGAGAGAGAGAGAGAGAGGGGGTGAGGGGTGGGGGGTAGTAGGGTGGTGTACCGAATAGCGAGCCTGCCTAACCGGAGGACCTGGTCTCACATCCCCTTGTCGGCAGGCTTCTGCACTGCCGAAGTGTCCTTGAGCAAGACACTGAATCCCTACAAACTGGCTTAACCATTATTATTTAAAGGGGTAGGAGGGTGTGGACCTACTTGTGGACGGAGGTCTTAAATTGGCGGTGTTGGGGTCCTGGTCCCCGCCGGTGGCTGTCGGTTCAGACGTGGCCATCAGTCCGCTGCTATGTTATACCGGGGACTCTCTGATCTTCAGCGGGGAAATAACTTATCCGGTTACTGCAAACAAAACGGTCCAGGGTTATGGGTTGGTCAGAATAGCTTTAAGGAATTTAGATTTCCTCAGAAAGAAAAAAAAATACATTTGTCGGTTTAATTGATTGGTAGGTAGGCTATGATGAGACCAAACGAAAATGATGTGTGCGTCACCAGGAACGGTTTATTCCCGAAGGACAATGGGATGGACAAATCGTGCCGGTGCGGGATGAATCAGCGGCCGCGCAAATTTGGAGGGACACGCACGGATCTGTCAGGTGAAATACGATTGGAGATAACCTTAAATATCCCTTGCATTCAATTATCCCACTAAAGACTCACAGGGCTACAAATACTATCAGATCATTGTCAGATATTTGTCCAAAATACGGAGCCAATGTAAACGAACGGGGGGAAAAGTTTTTAGCAGCAAACTGGACATAAGTACACTTCCCAGTTAAGTTTTCACGACTCGTTAGAACAAAATTAGGCTTTTTCCTCAGACATTAGTGTTGGGCAGCAGGGCAAACCGCTAAGTACCTAGGAGCTCCGTTTCTGTGATAATCGACGCACAAAAGCAGTTCATATTTCCGAAGGTTTACCACCCTATAATTAGGATAGGATGCCAGACAAATGAAATAACCGAACGATAGCTCGATAAAATGACGGTTTATTTGGAAAAGATTGATTTACTTACAAAATATTGATAAGACGCAACTAATGCCCCAATAACGTCATTGGACAATCTATTGACCCAACAATCGACAATTCAATTAAAGTGAGATTTGAACGCGCATATCCCATCCGGTCATCACTCAATGTCACTGTGGCATGAGAAATAGGCTCACCCACTAATGATTTCGTTCTGTTTTGTTTATCCGATTTTCCCCTAAAACATTTCGAAAACTTGTCCGACGTTACAATTGTATGTTTCCGTGCATATATTCAGATATCCTTTGAACAATCACCTCTCGCCTAGGAAAAAAAAAAGAAGCCTATCAATAAACGCGTTGAATATCAAGGGCGCCGTGGAAATGATGCGAGTTTATAAGGAGGCATCTTACCGGTTAACAGGCGCACAGGTTGTCGAGTCCAGAGAAACTATAACTATAGACTATAACATCCACCCAAGGCAGGACAAGAAACAGTCAGATGGCAACGCCAGCGGAATACCAATAGAGCGCATCAAAAAAAAAATCCCATCCAGCAGCGCAAGTGGCCCTTTCTCCCTCAAGAATATTTTTTATTCTTTATTTATATCTCAGGCTTCAGTCGCCCATTTATACGCCGTGGTCTTCTCACGTAGGCATGAGTCACAGCCTTGCCTCCCTCTGACGACTAATGAAGCTTCCCTGAGTGCTACTGACAAGCCACAATCCACTTTGAGTATAGCCTAAAAACACAAAGGGAGAGAACCACCACTGACGTACACCCACCCCTCGGTGTCTGTGTCTCCAGGTGAGGGTGTCACGGGACTGAGCACGGAGGCTCGAGTGTGAAATGTAGGTTACATAGATTGACCTTGAGATGAAAAACGAAGCCAGGCATACCTAGTTGTTTACTGACAACCGGAAACATCCAGAGAATCTAGGGTCTATCTTTGTCTTGAGGCCATACATTGTATCGACTGGTTCACTGGTTTAGTGTCGTTTAGGCTATTTACGACGCGTTTCATGGCATCTACATAATGCTGCCAGCAGGTTTAGCCCAGGGCAAAGGGGACTTCTTGGAAAGCACCAAGTGATGGAGAGATCATCCCCGTATAATGTGGTGGCACGCACCAACCGTGATTCATCCGTCACTTAAGTACGTCACCTTCATGAGATGAAAAAACTCACAGGTAAAATGCATCAGAATTATTTGAAACACCATTTCTGCCTATGACCAGCACCCTTATTATAACCTTGACATGGGCAATAACACTGAGACAACAAATTTCGATCCAGCCTGGTGGGCATTTACAATATCCTTCCTTACTGTCATTCTCACCCGTGTGGTCCGCTGAATGGGTGGAGGCCGGCCATTATGTTCATTCTGCCACTGCAAATTATACAGCCTTTATCAGATGGTGCCCATACTCTCTTCCCAATGTGTAGAGAAGACTCATAAAGATAAGCTCTACTGTGTGATAATAACCCAAAATATCATCTTGGCTGATGGCATGCCATTAGGATAGATTAGCTGCATGTGTGTGTGTCTGTCTGTACTCATGTTAAGCATAAATAAACCCAAAACCTTGAAAAGATGATACAGTGTGCACATGAAGCAGATTTATATCATATTTTTACCCAGCCTAAAAACACTTGACTCTCTCCCTTATTCCCACAGACTCTTGTTCCCTCATCCACGGTCCTATCAACAGGAGCTGCTGGGTACAATCATTGTATAGGACTCTCCAATATGACACAACCCTGTTAACGTCTCAAAAGTGCCGTGGAACGTGTCTATTTTATTGACCATGCATTCTCTTGTTGTCAGATACCAAGAGCATCAGCTGTGTCAGGAATAAATACTTTATTTAGGGGTAAAATAGACAGGAGGAAAGACGTGCAAGACCTTTTCAAAAAAGGAAGCAGGTACTGAAGATAGGTAGAGATATCACAGATTTAGGGAGGGAGGTTAGAAGGCGGACATGGTTTGTGCCTGTTCCCTCGCTTCTCTGCTTCTTCACCATCCTCTGATGATGATGAAGAGGAGGAGGAGGACTCTTCATCACTCCCAGAGTCATCTGAGTCATCATCTTCATGATCAGATCCAGAGCCGTTGTCGTCGCCATCATCGTCATCATCGTCATCATCGTCATCATCGTCATCATCATCATCATCATCATCATCATCCTTATTACCTTGCTCCTCCTCTTGCTCTAATGGGAGAAGGCACAATAAGTCTGAAAGTGTGTTTGGGAATACACAGCGTAAGCGTATGTGTGTGTGTCTCAAGCACGAGGCAGTCTCACCTTCCAGCAGCTTCTCCTGGATCAGTGGGAGGAACTGGCTGGCCTCAGGATTTTCTGGTTCATAGATGAGAACTGGAATGAGGACAGGACAGGAGAGACATCGCTCATCCACCAGCTCACGGATTGACTTCACCAATGGCTGATTTATTGATTGACAGGCATGCAGGTGATGGATGCAAAACACATACTCATCTGACACAGTTTGCTGGCCAGCTGAAAGTCTCTGTCCATCACAGCTCTAAGGAACTGAAACCATATACCTGCACTTGAGTTTGAATTACTCTCATCCATGGGTATGATAGTTGACTAAAACTGAAAATATGACTAAAATCAAGCATGAAAAACATTTAAGTAAACTGAAATAAAATAAACACTGGTATGCAGGAAGGAAACTCAATTTAATTGAAATAATTGCATGCCTCCAAAACGTCTTTCAGTCAAATCCAAATGAAACAAAATGAAATAAAAACTAAAACTAAACAAATAAAATAGAAATAAAACTAAACCGATAAATAAATAAACTTAAACTCCCATTGAAAATCAAATTAAAAGAAATGTAAATGGCACAACCACGCTCTCAATGGACCATTTACAGTGTGGAATCGTGGATGATGGCCAGCCGCTTTACCTCAGACATCAGCTGCAGTGGAGCTCCACTTCCTTCATCCTCATCCTGTTCTTCCTCCCCGTGTGGCTCAGGTGGGGGGAAGGCCTCGACCGGTGGAGATGTCTTCACTCCTGGCAATCATCATCTTCATTATCGTCATAATCATTATTGTCAGCACAACCTCAATCTCCCCCAGTGCAACCAATACTTTCATCTACGTCATTATAATGCATTCAATCTTTTTTTTCCCCCTCTATACCATCTACCTGTCACTGCTGGGCCTGAAGGCTGTGGTTTTCTCGGGGCTTTCATTTTCAGGTCATTAACAGGCACTGCAGCCGGCCCAGCTTGTTCTTCAGCCCTGAAATCATGTTTGAGTTTACAGGACTGAACGTGCCGGATATTTCCTGGCTCTCATCACCCATTTTGCAAACTATACAATACAGACCCTGGAGTGATGTTGATGGATTTGTATGGCACAGGCTCTGTGGGAGAGACACAGAAGTATGGAAATTAATTCACTCTCATCATAGATTAACCATTTATAACCATGATTGATAGTATGGTTATCGTTGATGTTAACTGTATTTCCTGATGATAGGATACCATCACCATAACAGTCACAAGACATGATAGGCTAAGGCTGCGGTGGTGGAAAGGAGCTCAAACAACGCCATGCTTAAAGAAGAAAAACACTGTTAGATATCATCAATTTATGATGTTCAATGCATTCAAGGAGTTATTTTGGGATGAAGTGTTGGAATTTCCTTTTTGGTCTGCCCGGTTTCCCTCAACCTGCCTCGTCTACCTCTACTTTAGTTAGTGATTTACTACATTTCTCAGAATGACTTTCAACAACTCACAGGGAAGGGGTGTGAACTTGTAGCATTCAACTATGGGCTATATGTGTGTGGTGGAGAGAGCAATAGCAGAGCTTTTCTGGTCAAGAAAGAGTTTCAACTTTTACTCAAAATGTAACACGCCTTGTGGCTGCATTGCATTACAGACTATTGAGGTTACTGTCGATGGAGAAGTTGGTATTTCTTCCTCTTCTACGATGGATTTCTCCCTATGATTGTTGAACGTTCAAAGTAGTGGGTCTAGAAAGAAGCCCTTGCTCTTCGCTGAAATTGCTGAAACATTTTTTGCTATCAATGCTCAGTGTAGCTTGCTGGAAATTTCTTGATGTGATGTCATGTTGTCTAAGTTTGGCCAATTATCTGCAAGAAAAACACACCACCAAACAACAAAATGGGCTCAGAAATTTAAGGTACATCGCCAATAGCTGTTATGGGGGAAATATAAATAAATGTTATGGGGCAGCAAGAAGGAGTAGGAAGAAGAGGCAGGTCAGATTAAACAGACTGCCGTATTATACGTATAACTGCTGTAGTGTTTGATTGTGATTGGTGAGCATCATGAACCAGCTGATAACCTCAGACAGGCAACCACCACAATCCATGACTTTCATATCATGCTAGTGAACAGTTACTACTAGAGTCATACCTTTTGCATACCACGCTTCAGCTCTCACAGATCCAGATTCCTGAGTGTCCAGGGAAGAGACCTTGAATATGAGATAAATTATGGTGCCATGGGGCACAATTGAGTTGTTAGGTCAGATATTGGCTAATTTGACCCAGATCCAATTGCTTTTGATGTAATCAGATTCAGAATACCCACCGGAACAGAATGTGACAGCGTACGGACAGGAAGACTCCTTCTGGGCAAAACATAAAGACATTGAGTCAGCCTAGTATGTTATGGTTCATCATGTCATAGAAACATATTTGATTTGCTAAGATGGGATGTTTCTCACCGAGGTTTATCAACGGCAATCTTTCCCCCCGCAGTGTCTAGAATACAATCAGAATATCACTGAGGAGGTTCTTCTTCATGGGATTCTGCATTTACTGATGTCCTAATTATTCCTCCTTCTCTTACCGTCAGGTTTGTGGGTCACTTTGGATTCCAGCTACATATATCCAGATGAAAAGAGATGGGTTAGATGCCATTTTCATTTTTGGTACAATTAGTCAAAATGTTTCACCCATTCAAAGCAGTAAATGTCATGTTCTAACAACAGCAAAGAGGCAACTTTAAAATATTAATAATTCACTTCCCACCAAACAAAATTATATAGCTAAAACCCCAAGCATTGTAATACAGAATCAAAATCATTTACTTTTCTACTGTATTTACCCGTTTCAGGGAATCCTTAGAAGATTTCCCCAAACATTCCAACCTAGACACCAAATAAGAGTGCAATCTGTTAAGGCATTTCCATGTTTCTTTTCTTTGTCTCTTTTCTTTTCTTAAATCACTATATTACTAAATATTCCTATAAAATAGCTGTGGTACTCAATAGTGAGTTAATAGTGACCTTATCGTAAGTTACTTCTTGGTATTTTTAAAAAAATCTCTAATACTACTTTACTATTCCTATAATATTTTGTGTGATGTTTGTATAGCAGCCTTATAAACGTTAGTATAGGATTACTACAGTTCTTTTTCGTCTGGGGGGCTAAACTGGGCGTATGGCCTGCTGAGATAGTAATAGTGGCATAGGAATATTAGAGTCGTTAGCTGACCTGTTTTGCTGCGTTGTTTCTTTATTTTGGTACTGTTTTGTGATTCTGACCTTAGCTAGTAGGCTATCCAATGCTCACCTGCTCATGGGGGAAGATAAAATGCAGCCTACTTGGCAACTTGAAATCCTAATTTTTGAAACTACTTCACAAAAAAGGTTTTCTCGCTAATGTCAGCTAGCTTAATGCCCGAACATACGATGGTCGCAGTGCGACATGAGAGCAAACAAACTCTTGTTTCTATAGCAGCGGTGCCCCTTCCGGGCTACAGCTGCCTTCAGGTGCTGTCGGAAAAGCAATTACGGTTGAAGCACACATGAACGTAAATAGGACAGTGAAAGTCTGAATTTTCTATGATACCCGAGGCATTCTATGTCAATAATTATTATTGTTATATGTTTCTATTTGTATTCAACCTTTAGTTGTCACACATTTTATGCATATTAAAACGACCTATTTGTATCTTATTAAAATATCAATTGCATGTCAATAATCATCAATACTCATAAAATCAAGTCTCTCTTTTATTCTGCAGCTGCAGCACAAAGTAAAACTGTGCCACTTGATTCGTGAAATAAAACAACAGCCACCAAAATACAAGTTGTGTTTACAACATCTAAACTGGAAAATAGGAGATTGAGAGGAGCAGAGTCTTTTGGCTCCTTCCCAGTCTCCTCTCTCACATAGTTCTTTCTGTCCACCTTCCATGTGAGCCATATTTCATCTAATAAGTAGCTGTAACTGCTACATTAGCTGTGCATACATCGAAAGAGCTGCCCTCAGTCTTCAATCTGTGTGTGTGTGTGTGTGTGTGTGTGTTTCTAGGTTCAGGTCTCCTCACCACTTGGCTGTATCCTTTCACGGTTCTCTCATAATTTAAGGCAGATATAAACTGTCAGACTGACAGGCCGGACACAGAGACTAAATTAGCACATGATTGACAGGCTTGTTCATTTCCTGGCTCAGTTTGAAGCAATGTTTCGAAAAAGATTAGGTTATTTGGGATGATTAAATGGCCTCCTCTATTGGAGAAGAGGCAAAGACCCACCCACGCCCTCTTCTCTCGCTCTTTCCCCCCCTCTTTCTCTCCCTTTCTCCCCCTCTCTTTCTCCCTCTCTCACACATACACACACACGCATCAATTAGGCAGTGCAATGAGGTTGCTCGGACTGAGTGCTCCCCTGGGATTCCTCTCATGCACAATGTCATGCGGCTGAGCAGCGCGTGTGTGTGGATGTGTGTGGATGTGTGTGTTTTCATGGGTGTAAAGAGTGGAAAAGAGGGAATCAATCTTGTCAAGAGAAAAGTTTGCTTTGTCACGGCACCAGTGGAAGAGGCGCAGAAAGGAAAGAGCAATGGAGAGATGGAGAAACAGAGAGATCTCAGATAACATCCACTATTCACAATTATGTTCATTTCTTTTAGGCTGTTGTGGAATTCACAATCTCCCAGATAGACGATTAACAGGCAGAGCTCAGCAGTCTGCCTAGCACTGAGATTTGAATTTTGGGCCACCTGTCAAATGTCAAGATGATCCCTCTCTTGTGTGTTTATTATATTGTACCAGCCAATCAACAGCTCTGACTCTCTGTATTGCTATAAGTTTGTCTACATGAGTCTACAGCCGATGCCCCCACCCTCACAGTCTGTATCTGAGTGTTCAGTGTGAAAGAATGTGAAAAATCAGCCATGTTTTTGATTGTCTGTCTCTGTAGACCGTCCCAGTGTAGAGGGCTGCTGCCATGGAACCAATTTCCAGCAGATAGAGGTGTCAAAATGAGGCCATGCTCTATTGTCTGATGATGAGTGCTCTTTCATGCATGCCATTATTTGGTAATTGAGGCATTCCAAGTATTCTTTGTGTTCTATTATGATTCTGCTACCCTTCTAGTGACTTTTGTATGCAGCCAACCTCTCTAGCTGTCCCAAAATTTCCTACAGCATATCATACTTGTCCTGGGCAGATGCCGTAAACCGGGGCATCAAAGATAAAAACATCAAGACGGGACCTCATTGCCCTCCGCCTACAAAACTATAACTTGATAACAGGTATGAGATACTGAGGCAATCCAATCCAATGACTGCTAACCCTAACACCAGCACTGCTATGCAGACAAATCGACCTACTGCTGTTAGCCCCAGAGCTAATCCTGTGGATATGAACAACATTACATTACAGTCATTTAGCAGGCGCTTTATCCAAAGCGATTTTCAAAGGTACTTGACACTATTTGAACCCACGACCCTGAGACTGAGAGTCTTATGCTCTACTGACTGAGCTGTCCGGGCTCAGCCTACTGTTGCTAACTGCAAAGCTAATGCTAGAGCTAACAGGCAGCACTCTAACACAACCCACGTTAGTGACATGAGGACAATGCAGCCTGCTGGTACTCACAACAGTCAAAACATACTTATTGGAGACTCAGTAATCAGAGACATTAAGAGTAAGACGATTTTCATCCCCAATGCAACTGTCAAACGGGTAACAGGACAGAACCACAGATCCTTTCCACCAAACCCCATGCAAAGAGGATTGTTGTCCATGCAGGATCATACAACATCCTCCCAGAAAAGGCTGAAATTGTTAATAAAATGTACCTTGTGAGCAGCACAGGCTGATGCTAGCCATGTATTAAGGCTAAGTAGCCTGCTGAAAGATCCAACTCCTCTGTTGAATGTTGGAATGGGGCCGGAGATGAATTTCTGAATAGAAAGCTTTCCGAGTAGTTCCAACATGTGGGAGAAGTCCTTTTTTAATAAATCAGACCCATGTGTTTTCTTAGGGAGGATGATGTATGATTCTGCATGAACAACAATCCTCTTTGCATGGGGTTTGGTGGAAAGGATCTGTGGTATCTGCTCTGTTACCCATTTGACCGTTGCATTGGGGATGAAAATGTCTTCTATCGTCTTGCTCTTAATGTCTCTGGTTATTGAGTCTCCAATAATTGACCTTGTGCAGTGGAAGACAACTGGACACAGTGTTGTCTGCTTATTAATTGCCTTGGATCTTCCGATTGGTGACTTGCTTGTTGTCTACTGACTACTGTATGTGTTGCACTGTACCCTTGCAACTGAATGTGAGATCCTGTTGTCCCAGTTGTGTAACAGTATGTTACTACGTCACTTGTCAATATGCCGCGATGTATGTAGTGTCTTGTAATAAAAATAAATTCCTCTTCCATGTCTCTTTAGTATTACATAACTAAGTAGCCTTCTCAGAGCCCATTGTCCTGCTTAGAGCTCTAAGACTGCTCAGTCAGGCAATTTGTTCTCAATATGTTGTATTTCTTCCCATTTATCTCCTCTGCTGTTATCTCTTGCCAACGTAAATGACAATTAATTTCTCACAGCATCAGGGTTCTGTATTTTATTCAAGGAGTGCAGGGCAGACATTCACTGCCAACCAGGATAATGAATCCAGAACTACAGAAACGCATTATTCACTAACACGGTTGATTTTGAAAGCCAGTTTAGAGCTCATATGCATCTGAAAACAGACCTGTGACTTAAGCAACTCAGTCATGTTTTAATTTACATTAATAGAAAGTAAATTCACATGGTTACATTCCTATGGATCAGATCACATTGTAAAATCTGATTTTACAGCAATTTAGCCGATGGGTTTCTTGATGTCAAATGCCAAACGCTGACGTGGAATGTACTGTACCAAAGATGCTCTGACACTGTCACCTTGTTTTAATGGAGCCCCCCCAACAACAGATGGATGATAGAGCTCAGGTCATAAATAAACAGCACACACACAAACACACACACAAGCACATCAGGCACACCTGCCATAGAAGGTTGATGGGAAAATATATTCCAGACAGAAGACATGATAACAGAATCATTTCACACTTCAGTGCTCCTCCCGGCAGCCTCTTTGTGTGCACGCCTGCTTGTGTGTGTATGTGGGTGTATGCATGCACATGTATTAGGGGGCTGGCGGGATGTGCATGTACTATACGTATATGCCCTGAGAGACTGTACCTCCCACAAATTTCAATGCAATGGGCCCTGAGGCCATCTTGACAGAGTGCATAAAATGAGAACACAGACAAGGAAAAGGGATAAGAGGAAGCATCACCAATCCCTTATGACATCACACTGTGTTACCTGAAGCAATGTTTTTATGTGATGGAACACACTGTTCCCATGGTAACATCATTAATGGGGATCGGTGTAACAAAAACGAACCAACATCATGCCGTCATAATGATTTTGTCTGCAGGTGTCTATGTGGGCGTGCAGTTACCATTTGCCATATGTATCTAAGGCGCATACCATGTAACCATGATGCCCTGGGTTTGAATCCAGTCACGTCATCCCTCCTCTCTAACCCAATCTTTCCTGTCTCTCTCCACTATTAACTCTCACAATAAAGGGGAAAAAAAAAAAAAATCCACAGCAGCCAGAAGGCCCCGCAAAAGACAAGAATGTCAAGTTAGTTATTTTTCATCAGTTTAAAAGAAATGTACTGAAAAATACAAATTAAATGCAAAAATTCAAATTCAAATTCAAATTTAGATTAGATTAATTTGTATTTTTCAGTACATTTCTTTTAAACTGATGAAAAATAACTAAATTCTCATTTAAATTCTAAATCAAATCATGAGTCATGGCCAACCCCCTACTCAGTCAGGCTACACCGAGTAAGTAAAAACATGAAGCAAAGCCACCCAAGTGATTCAGACAAACAAAAAACCTTTGTTGTTTTTTCATCAAAGAATCAACTGCTGTTAGTGTTTGTTGCTAGCATTATTACCACTGCCTCCAAGCTCAACGAGCTTTAGTTAGCTCTAGCCTTACTATGCTTTGCTCCGCCCCAGCTTGAAGGTAATGTGTAGAAAGGATGGATTTAAAAGAGTGAAGGTTGGGATTCAGGGGGCCCCATGCTTGTCTTTGCCTGGGGCCTCAAAATCAGTAAGTCCACCCCTGCTCGGGTGCACATGTTTATAAAGCATCTGTGCAGGTCTATCAGTGTGATGCGGTGTATGACTAGCCATCCTCACGCCTCACAGCCTCTGGCAGACTGAAGGCTAATCATAAATGCAAATTGCAATCAGACGAGCAGATCCAAGCTGGAGAGGATAATTGCTCCTTTATGGCAGTGTGTGCATGTGTGTGTGTGTGTGTGTGTGTGTGTGTGTGTAACTTGTATAACAGAGAGAGAGAAAGAGAGAGAGAGAGAGAGAGATAGAGAGAGTTATTCAATGCCGGATGTTTACATCACAAACAGACTGCATGACGGGACACAGGTTACAAGTATTGATTTATTTTTGGGACTAAAATTCCACTCTACACTCCAGCATGAAGGCCAAGTAAGGCTAATGAGTGTCGGTGATGTAACTCTTCTAGTCAGAGGGCAAAATAAAGGAAGAAACATCTATATCAGAGTTGGGTGGGTGTCACGCACAATGTTTCAAATGCAAAAGTAATTATTTGCATTATGTTCATATTTAACGGTTCATATTTAATATGAGCCACTTACATCACATTTATGGGCTGTGAGTCTTTCACAGTGTGGCTTTTGTGCTCTCCAAAAGATGTTGATGGAATTCCGAAATACCAATCAGATATGACTTATATGTTATTGTAGTTTGAAGAGAAAAAGTTCACAGGGATGTCATTTCAGGGGACCCCACTTTTGAAAGGGAGATCATCATTTGATTCATATTAATTCATATTCACTATGAGGTGTCCAGGAAATAACCTGGACCTGTAGTTGTTGTAGTAGTCTCTCTTTCTTCCTTCCATCCTTTCTTCTCTCTCCCATGAAATTCTGTGTGTCTGTGTGTGTGTGTGTGTGCGTGCATTTGGATACACATGTTGAAGCGACACATGAGTTGTTAAATCAGCACTCTTGTTTGTGTCCTTGTAACACAAGCTGAGGGTTTTTTATTGCTAATCTGAATGTTATTACAGATGCTTTGCTTTTAATTTGAAATCTATTAAAGTGGGTGACTTCAGCCTCCAGGCACCTATTTGTGTGTGTGTGTGTGTGTGTGTGTGTGTGTGTGTGTGTGTGTGTGTGTGTGTTTGTGCGCGCGTGTGTGCATTTGTAAAATCCTGTGTCATCATCATCATCATCATCATAATTATCATTGTCTCTGGCTTCGTAAGCACTCTTTCACGTATTCCTTCCATCTTTCTGCCCCACAATTCATTGATGTACCCATCTGTCTCTCTTTCAGCCCATTCATCATTCCCTCGCTCATCAACTCCTCTCTTTATCTCTTCATTTCTCTCTCACTCCATCTCTGTCCCTCCCCTCACTCATCACTCTTTTCATGGCTTTTGGTTCCATCTCCTCTTCCCGCTCCATCCATCTGCTTCCCTCTTTTGCCAATCCGTGTTTCCTCGCTTCGCTCTCTACCTCTGTCGCTTCTGCTGGGCGTCCATCCATGGAAAGAGACATTTACATGAATGAACCTCTAATGTGCGTCAAGACATGGGCTCATTTAATCTTAGTATCAACCTACAGAGGGACCAGGTGGACCAAAATTGTATTGACAAAAGTTGAATGCCTGTGGCCAGAAAGATTTAAAAAAAAAAAAAAAAAAAAAAAGAAATTCTGTGCAGTAAGAGGCAGTCCAACCTCCAGTCTAAGATGCTCTGTACTGGACAGTTAAACAATATAGCAGCTTTCAAAAATGATCATAGTAAAACGCTATTAACCATAAAAAGACACACACACCATCAGAATGTGTGAGAAAGGCCGTTAAAAGAGGCCACATTTGGTTAAAGGGTACAACGGTGTACTAAAAAAGTTAGAGATGGTCACAGGAGGGCAGAGTGCTTCATGAACCGACTCCTTTATAACAGACCCAGAGATCCACAACACTGGTTTACTGC
>CABFOQ010012334.1:1877-18870 GCA_900660455.1 Gephyroberyx darwinii | reverse complement strand
ATCCTTGAGCTCTATTTTTTTCTACTTCTCTCTCACATTCATGTGGAGCTCAGGGACAGAGAGACATAAAAGCACATAATCTATATTGGTCTTTGCACTCCATGATCAGGAGTCAACTCTGACTCATATTTACGAGAAGGGTAGAAAATTAACTCCACCACCTACTTTGATAGCAATCCATCATGCCATCCGCGTACCTTAGCATTCACGCTTCTTGTGCTTCTCATGATCACTGCATGTTGGAAACCTCCTCAGCTCTCCAAAAAATAAAGACACATTGGAATCGCCAGTAAATCCAGTTCCTCTTTGTTCAACCAGTCTCGTGCGGAGGTGCTGCGGCACCGTCTACGTTGTTTCAAATTTCAGGTGCTGCATAACTTCGCGCGCAACTACAATGCGACCAGTTGTTTTGGCTACAATTACACCATTTTGACCGCGCACACTCTGTCGTGTCCATTTCTGTGTGAAGCATGAAGCAGCTTTAAGGGTAGATAGGAGCTTTAGTTAAGGGAACCAGCGTTAATGTGTCTTGAGACTTTGACAACTAAAACAAGCACTATTTAGACCTGTGAAACTTAGATTTTATTCCATCATTTCATTATTCCATTCCAAAACAAGTAACTAACTTAAACGACTGAAACGGTCGCAAATCCAAAGGCAAGACAGAGTCTGCACAGATTTAAGACTAATATATAATCTATCTTCAAACAGCGGCAACGTTCTGACCACAAGAGATGTCTTCAGCATGTACACACAGCATAGTGAGATCACTGAAATGTAAACAGTGTTATTTTAATTTTGACAATTTGTTTTTCATAAAACAAAAAATTTGTGCCTGGAAATGAATACATGTATAATCTTTCACTGGAAAATGTTATACAACCTCTCTGTAAAACGATTTAGTAAGTATGGTACAACATATGAATCTATACCATCTAATGAATCTAATGAATGAATGAGAGAGTGCACTCTCTCAACATTGTAGAGTAGAGAATATTTGGAGAGATGTAGAAGTAGAAGTCAAGCAAAATTGAACGGCTCCCTTTCCTGTCTTCCATCAACAAGCTTGGAGAGTTATGGCAACATGGGAGTAGGAATCATACATGGGACAGTGGAAGAGGCTAGAGTAACATTGGCAAGTGCCGTGGGAACTTTGGCTTGAAATAGACCTATCATGTTAGCTTGGTAGCTAGTTTAGCTCTTTCTCAGCGAATTGTGCTAAAACAATGTGGCAAAAGGTCTGGCTACATTAGACTGAGATAATGTTAGTGTTCTTGTGTTAGCTATCAGTACTTTTTTGAAGCAAGTTGGTGGAAGCAAGAATTTTGCGCGTGTTATTATAGCTCATCTTCAACACATCTCAACACATCTTCAACTACTTCTTTAACCTTTCTTGATGAAAAACACAATATTGTTATTATTCCAACATTGAAATTTGGCTCCAAATGTCTAAGCTATTTTTGGCCCTGAGTAGTATTGATGTGATTTGGTTGATATCTAAAAAAAAGCGCAGCATTTTGATACCAAGCTCTAGGTCACTGGGACAGCATGGAGAGAGGAGCCATGGAAAGAAGATAGCTCCTATCCTCTCAGGACCTGACGATTGGGTCCCCTTTCTACCGCTCCATTTCCTCCAGCAAGCAAGGATTGTAAGTAGGGCACTGGAGCTGAGCTCCTCATTTCAAGACTTATGCCTCCTATTAAAATAAACATAGTGTTATGCTACTCAGTCTCAGTCTATACTCAAAATCCACAGAGATGACAAAGAAAAGAAACACTGTGCAGCCTATGAATGCATGAGTGTGCATACAGTAGGCAATGCTATCAGAGGAATGTGGAAGAGCTCTTAGGGAAGTCATGCAGTGATATTCCCTTAGCAGTGTTTTTCTATTGCCTGAAACCACAAGTTCTCCCAAAGTTTTGAATATTGTAACAACAAGCAGAGGAGAGCTCCAGCACATTCCTCCGAGGCCACTGAGGACTTGGCCTTGCAACCCACTTAGAAATCAGAGCAGTCTGTCTTTCTCTCCCACACACATAGAAATAGAAAAACAAAATCCTGAAAACTTTTGTGCGCGTGCAACTTGCCAGCTCAAAAACAAATATTCTGTTACACAAAAGTCTTGAAAAAGGAATGCACCCATGTGTTCACACATAGACAACCATGTACTGGTGGACATATAGCCGAGTGTGTACTGTAGCTAGTTGCAGACCTTCACTAACAACACACATCCCTGTGGATTTCTCTGATATGAGGGAAGATATAAATACATCTGAGGAGAGGACTGGACTTACTTACTTTTGAAACCTTCCAGTTTTTCAGCCAGGTCGTCTTCATCCCTGTACTTTTGGTCTTCCATGTACTCCTGGGAAACAAGGAGAGGGAGAGAAAGTGAACAAAGCTGAAAATTAATTAGACAAAACAGGCTTTACAGGCCTGACCATTGAAGCCCCTTTAACCGATAGTTTCTGCACCCACTTCCCTGTTAAAGACAGTAGAGGTCAAGGTGACTGCAAAAGGCCATCAGAGATAACACAAATTGACGTTTCCCCATTCTCAATGATGAGAGAATTTGCTGAGACTCCAATATTGTCTGCATATCTAATACTATCAAAAGGGAAAAGGAGCGTGCACATCAGCCAGTTAGGGAATCAAGCCTAAAAAAAAGGATATTAATCTAGCACTATCCTGACAGAGGGCTCAAAGTGTCAAACTCAGGATGATGCATCACAATCTTGAAATTTTCCTCCTCCTTGACTACCATTTGTTATGGCTCCGTTCCTTAAGTGGAACATCTCACTATGGTAGAGACAGCGGAAAAATGCCTCAAGAGAGGTACACTAATGAAATTATAATGGTACAATCTGCCATGTGGGAGTGGAAGTCATAGCTTCAATCTCCAGGGGAGATAGAGATAGAGAGAGAGAGAGAGAGAGAGAGAGAGAGAGAGAGAGAGAGAGAGGGAGAGAGAAAACCTTCAGATGAAAATGTGTAGGAGTTAAATGAGGTTGTTCTCAGTGTTGACCTGTGTGTTTCTGTGAGGCTTGTAGTTAAAGGTGAACATAATAAGTGCCACCATTGGATGTTTATCAAGGACGCCTGACTCAGCACTGAGTCACTACCACAGCCTCCACACAAAGGAATGTCCTTTCTCAAAACACACTGTATCATACATCCTCCCCCTTTCTTGCTTTCTCTCTCAGCAGTCCAGTATGTTTGAATAAGTGCAGCACATATGCCGCACACATGATATGGAGCTCAAATACAGTGTATATATCAGCTAAATAATTTTTACTGATGAAAAAACAACCCAAGCTGAGTGACAAAAGTGGTGATCCTGTCCAGGTAAAATAGATAAAACATGGCAGTAACACTGCCAGGATTAGAGGTTTGATTCCTACAGGATCCAGCCATGCAATATATATGCACTCATATTAATGCAAGGCTCTTTGGATGAAATCATCCTCCAGGTGGATGTTATGTCACTAAATAAAAACTCTGCACCTATTGCGCCAGTCATTACACACAGCTGCTTGGGTACGATAAGCCTTTTCTCTTTCAGTTTTTCTAATGCCAGCCTAATGCCGGGATGTCAAAAAACTGCATAACCGCATAAACGTAATCTCTATGAGGGAACAGCGCGCACCTGCAAGTGTGCACAAAAATGTCACTGGTGCTCCCGGCTGCCCTCTTGCCGCGACCTGATTTTCTCTATCCTTCGGGGAATTCATGTGGCCAGAGCAGAGAGCTTATGACAGGCGGCCGCCATGGGAAAGGGGATATAGAGAGGATAAAGAAATCTAGCATATCTATGGGAACTACTACAGAGGTAGCTAACGAAATGAGGCGCGCCTACCCCATCCCAGGGAGACAAAGAGCTCATTGAGACCGCCTTCCAGACACCTGTTTCCCGTCTAAACACGTGAGGATAACGGGAGTAATAGAAGAGGCCCTATCGCTACACTGCTGTAACGTTAGTCGGGGAAATCTGTGTACAGAAAATATGATACACCCAAAAACCTATAATCGCACGTGCATTTAATAGAGGCTCAAAAACCGATCGATTTGGTCGGGTCTGTCGGAAATACTGATAGTCCCTCCAGACACAGATGTGAAAGCATGCAGCCATTCAACAAGTGCCACAAAATTGCAGACGGGAAATCAATAACATGCCATCAATTTCATCACATGAAAGAGTGACTCGTTGTATTGTATTATTTATCCATGACACAATCGAGACGTGGGCAGTTTCCCATACAAATCCTATTGACTTGTATCATCAATGTCGACGCACGCTCTAAGAGAGAGGGCCAATGCCAAGTCAAGTGTATGTGTTCTCACTGAATTCAAATGCCCGCGAGATACTGTAAAATGACAAAACAGTCGTACCTTGTTTATTTCTTCGCATTTTTCCCTTTGTTGGGCCTTTAATTGTCCAAAGGCTTTCCCTCCTGCAGGAAGAAAATCACATTATTCTAATATATCATAATCTGGCCGGTTTAGCGTCTGAGCTAGCCGGCCTACTGATGCTCCATTGTAAAGACTCGTTAAGCTTTAGCTAGCTACCGTTTACTACAGCAACGAGCCGGGAGGTTCACGTTAGCAAGCCACATAGATAGCAACTGACCAGAAAATACCCAGACCCGCCAGGCATTTTATAATTACCTTGAGCATTTTGATTTGAAGGCATCGCGAAATTTGCCTGTGATATAGAGATCCAGAAAGTGAGAAATCTCCGGGGCGACTGGCTTCTGTGTATGGTCCAGGCGGTTGGTCCTCTTCTCCTGACGGGGGGTGGGCTCAGCGGGCTGACTAGCAGCCCGGCACCGGTGTCAAACTCGCCACGTTGAAGTCTCCAACTTCCTGTTACAAATTTCAAAATAAAACCCATCTACGTTTTACACAGTGTCTCGTATCTGGACAGTCGATGTGACCGAGATGGATTAAATTTACACCTCACATTAATGTGTTTCCTATATATATTTAGATTATTCTTTCCCTCAGGAAAATCCACTGTATATTTACTGTATGTACTGTGTTTTACAGTAAACACCTAGTCTCCCTTGTTCCCCATTCTGGAATAGCCAGATTATCCATTTTAACATGTATATTGCTATCCCTGCTCCTGCCACCTGTGTGATGCTATAATCCAGTATGAGTTTGTATCTGACATCTGCTGGTGTGGCCAGCTACCAGTTAAACCAGCTCATGACCAAACTCTTAATTTGAAGACAAAATCGCCGCATTTCCGGTTTTATTCGCGTTCTACGAGTGGCTTAACGCAGCGCAGACTGGCGAAGTAGAGCAGCCACCATCCTCATCAGTAAACGATGCTCTCGGAGTAAATTGGGACGTTTCTAGCTCTCGTTTTCCATCAAGTGGCGTATGAGAATATTGCATATATCAAAACTAGAACCCAGTCTACCTGCAGAGATGGGGGAAAAAAACGATTTTTCTGTGATTTACAATTATTCCAATGTATTAAAATAAATTTCGTACACCAGTGGAAAGAAAGGCAGAGCTTATTTTCATATTTTAGATAACTGAAAATGAGGCAGACCCTCTTCCAATTAAAATGTGAAAGTCCAGCAAACACATTTAGTCTTTAGCCTGCTCACCTTTAGTCTTTAGCCTGGACACAGGAACAGTCAGAAGGATTGAGGATCTCAGGCTGCATGCGTAAGGATCAAAAGATCAGAAAGATATGAAAGTCATGCAAGGCCTTTAAAACAATCAGTAAAGCCTAAAAAATCAATTCTAAACCAGCGAAGAGACGTCAACATAGGGGATATATGATCCCGTCTCTTAGTCTTAATTAAAAGCTGTGCTGCAGCATTTTGAACAAACTGGAAATGTTCTATATCTTTTTGGTTCAGGCGCCTGTGGTGCACAGGCCACTGCACATAATTGCACAGTAAACAGTGCATGGCAAGGTGAGATTAAATAAAAGCATGAATAATCCTCTGTATCACTGACATTTAAAACAGCTATAACTTTTGCAATGTTTCCTTTGATCCTCCTTGCGATGTCACTAGAACTTGATTGTCGTCTACCTGTGTCAAATTCAATTGATTGGACATGATTTAGAAAGACACACACCTGTCTATAGGTCCCACAGTTCACAGTGAAGAGGAGTAAGCATCCTTAGAAACAATATGGGGGACATGTAGTTACCATGTGAATACCATGTGAATACACTGGTATACACTGGTATTAGGCTAAATATAAATATAAAGTGGGTCCATTTTTTTCTCTCAAAAAGACTTTTTCATTGAATCTAGATGTTTAAATGAATGAATCTAGATGAAAAAAAGTCTTTCACAACGTGAAGGGAAATTCATTGCATTATTTTTTATCTGTAAGGCTCTACTTCCCTGGATCAGGATCGTTGCCAGACTACAGTACTCACATCGCTCAAAGTCAAGTTTAAGTCTATGCTAAGTTCAACAGTGACAGCACATTTATCAAGGCTGCCGACAACAGCAACAACAAGTACATTCACACATTTAAACAAGTTTTTTGTTTTGTGAACCATAAAACAAGGTTCACTGAATAAAGATACAACAAAATAAAAGAATGTAAGAATGATAATTTCAGTGCAAACTTGTGTCAACTGATCCCAATTATGGAGCTAAGCAAAATCGTTTGCCCCTACCAGTACCCCCTGACCCCCCCCTCCAATCTCACTCTCGCTCTCCTTCCCCATATTTCTATCTCCTTCTCTCCTCCTGCTCTCTCTCCCCTCTGGGTATTTGTACATGAAATGACTTGAAGCTCTCCATGTGCGATGTAACCCCACAAATGGAAAGCTCATGTACTTCCTCCTTGTATTGACGGGGCAGTGGCTGAGATTGTTAAATCTGGCTTCATGCTGATTTTCTTCCATGCCAATTTCATCTAATCCCATGGTCCTGAAGAAGACTCTGGGAAAACAAGGACAGAAAATCCACGTCTCTCTCCTCATTCATGTAGATGAATGAATGAATGAATGAATGAGGGTTTTAGTTGGTGGTCAGTAGCTATGATGTATGAGGATAGCAGCAACCCCAAACTGTCAGCTAGGCCACTAAGATCTTTCTTCACAGTAACAATAATATTAATGTCAATTGCAACTACAACCAGCCCACATATTTGAGTTTAATGTCAGTAAACTAACTGACTGATTTACTGTAGCACGCCAATGCTGCTATCTTTGGTTCATACCTGCAAACTAGTCGCTTTTCGGCGAATTCAAAATATGTCATCCACGTAAATCGTGTAAATCCGAAGAGTTTTTATTTTTTTAGAGGTGGGGGGTATGAGGTCTGCCAGCAAGTGGCTAGCACAATTTCCCATAGACTGGAGTGAGACACGCCTCTGTCTTCTCATACCAGCAGTTGCGGTCTGGCGGTCATTTAGCCAATCAGAACCAAGATATCACCGCCACGCTCTTTGAACTGTAAGCCCTTTTTTCGTTTGCGGCCGGGCGGCCCTTTACGCTCACTACGCAAGTTGCGTAGGGCCCCGCAAATTACGCAAGGGCTCCGCCTCCCCCTCGTGTCAAAGCGGGTGTCAATGTTTACAATTTAAATGAGAGGATGAAGCTGAACTATCCTTGTGGTCACGAAAAGAGAAAAAAAAGAGAGATCCATGAGAGTGAATTGCGGGAATAGCAATCAGGTAAATTTGTGTTCTCTCCTCTCCAAGTTTGATGTCAGCAAATAACAGTAACGTTAAATTGATGCTAGACTGTGCTTGCAGTCAGTCTGTCTTGCTAACCTAGCTGGGTAGTGCATCTCTTGGTCTGCCTGTGTCTTGGTTGCCAGCCACATCCAGGGCTGTTCTGTGACTTTGTGCCTGACAAAAGTGAGAGAGAAATACAACTATTTATTACGTTTGATAAACGCCAACTGGCAACGGTGTTTATAAATTGCAGCTTGGAAAAGATAACCGCGTCGCACGTGAACATGCGTTGTTCAAATGCGCGTGCACGAAATGAAACTCGCGCTTTCCAGCAGCAACATCTGTGGGGACCAGTCCAGACAATATATGGGCGTGATGGCACTCCTCATAGGCGCACATAATTTTAAAACAAGACAATAATGATCTATTCTCTCAGTCAAGGTTTAGTTACAACTCTAGACTAATGCAAGATGGAAAGCAATGGATTGACATTGACTATTGATTATATATTGAATTTAAAATGTTGATGGGCATACTGGGCAATATGGATGCACATCTCAGTAAATAACAACCATCAAGCATGCAGCCAAACCATAGTATAAATAGTATTTTATATTTGAAAATGTATAAAAGGAAATCTGGGGGAGCCAGTTTGAATGGGCCTGATAAAATTAATAATAGTATTGTTATCTATAATTTACAGGTGCTATGCTTAAGTTTGTCAGTAGAGGAGATGCTGGATCATCAGCCAGTACCAGCACAGACATATAACTGCAGCCATAGCCTATGGGCTTATGTTTACTTTGTATAGCCAAAGCTAATTGTATAATATTGTGAGGACTGGACTAATTACCAGGCAACAGAGCCAAAGCTCAGTGTTTATTATTTTCTACATTTTATATTTTCTACAATTTCTCATTCATGTTAATGTTAATATTCACTTATCTTAAGACTTAAGAAAATATTCTATTCAATAAATATTGTTTGTTTATACCTCATTCTGTTCTGTATAGGTCTACTTATTCTTAGACCGACAGATGGAGCAAACTGTTTTAAAGGAGCGAGGATTGTAGTGGGAGCACTGGGGTGTCAGGTGTGACTGTGTGGCAATGGCAAATGGTTTACATGAATTTGAATTATGTGAATTGTGTATTAAGTTACCATGTTACAGTTAGAGCGATTCTGTGGTTGGAATTATTAAATCCAAAATCAATGTTATTTTCTTCTCAGAGTGCACCAGAATACTTTGTTTACATGTTAAAATCACAATTTTTTTCTTCTGGGGTGGAATGCCCCCAGTGCCTCCTACAGGGGTTTGGTTTTCAAACATGTCACCTTTTTCACCGCTTATGAGTTTGCAGGTATGTTGGTTAATGTTAGCTAGTGGCTAGCTAACTGGCATAGCTAGTTACTATCTTAACCATACCTGTCATCATCCCTGACTTCTTTCCTGCCTCTGACATTGCCTCCTCCTCCCCCCCATGAACAACTTTCTTATATTCAATCCACAAAAGAAAAAGGTTTTAGTGACTGAAATTTGTAGCAAATGGAGCAGAAGGCATCAAAGTCAATGAAAATCTGTGTTTCTCTGACTTCAGTCATCTGCACCCAACAACTAGAATGCACAAAGACAACTTCACTGACTCGCAGCAGACAGCTGAATGGAGATCAATACAAAGTAGTTTTTATGGCAGTCCTTCCAAAACAGTACTAAGGATCACTAAGCCTTTATAGAAGTTATCCCCACCAAATTAACCACCCTTATGCTTGAGATGTTGATGGACACAATGCTAAAATGTATTGTTTTTCCATGATCATTTTACTGGGGCACAGCAAAATATTACCCCCAGTACATGGGGTCAAACGGTGTCCTTACATCTCTACTGTCTCTTTTAAATCCAGTAATTACCAGATCACAGGACTGGTTAGTTTTAAATACTTAACATGTAAATTATATAAATTCTGATATTGGCAAGACCGGTTTCTGGTACCGTATAAGTGGAAGAGACTGAATTTCTAGTGCCCCTCTGATGAATCATAGTGTCAATGGTAGCTGACTGGTCTGAGAGGATGAGGAGAGGTGGGAGAAATAACTCTTATCAGTGTGGAGTTGACAGCAAAGAGTGCCGTTTTAGTGAAATTAACTACTTTGAAGGCAGACCTGTTAGGCTCCAATGGGCTATTCTGTGAGGAATAATGAAAACGTTGGTTGAGGCATGGCATTCATGTATTTGGAAAGAAATGGAACGAGCAATAGCATGCAGTTTGACGTCCAATGGGTCGATGGTAGTTTTAGGACCATCAGCCAGTGACTGTCTGAAAGAGGGAGGAAGGGATGGGTTGAGAGGGCAGGTGGAAGGTTTGACAATGGAAGTTTTAGACACCGGAGATGGAGCCTCGGATGGCGGCAATCTTCTCGTCAAAGTAGGTGACTAAGTCCTCGGTGGACAAAGGAGGGAGGATTGGATGGAGGAAGTTTGAGCATGATCTAGAAAGAGAGAAGAATTAGTCAGAGTGGAGGAGAAGACAGGGTTATGAGTTTTGTCAAGTTATGATAGGGTGAGGTGAGGTGAGACAACAGAAGGGCTAGTAGAGAGGGGAATGGAGAAGGATACGACGTGGGAAGAGAGGAAACAGAGTAGTATAGAAGACCAAGTCAGGTTGATTGCCAGCTTTGTGAGAGGGAACTCCACACACAGGGCCCCAAGCCAATTTAGATAAAACAATTTTCAACTGGATTATTACAGATAAAAGAAAATACAGAACAATTCTTAGCAGAACACTGTGAATTGATTCTTAATCTTTTGGTAATTAGATTATCACCAGAGCGTATGAAATAAAACACACCAACCAAACATATCAAGTCTCAGTGACCCACGGGCGATGGAAAGAATTTGCCAAGCACTTAATTGTTTTGATATCGGGAGACAAACACACCACATGAGGGCAGCATTGATTCACATTGCCCTTGCCTCTCAGACTGGTGCCAAGATTACATTCTTTGGAAGACAAGAAGACAAGTACATCTGTTTAGAAAATGAGAATATCAAAATACTAAAGATGTGTATTCCTACAATAAGGTTAATAAAGTAATAAACAAAATAAGGATAGCACAATTATAAAGAGCAATGAGGAGCAATATTTCCCTGCTTATGATTTACATATGTATTGTTTTATTTCACAGTGATATATGTGCATGTGAAGGGGTGGTACTGATCTTGATGAGCCCGTTGCAGTAGTCAGTTAGCCGATGCTAGCATTAGCATATAGTTAATAGATACTGGGCTTGCAGAATGAAATGTCAATAAAATACAACCAAAATATAGCCTACATGCACACAGAACGGGAACATTAACATAAAGTCCATCATTATTTGAACAGATTGAAGAAAGAAACATTTCAATTTCCCCCACTGAAGTAATTTGCTATACTGCTAAGCTTTGCAAACGTCAGTTGCAACTTTATTGTAAGGACCCAGGAAATGTCTATGAATGTTTTACACCCCGTTTATTAACCATTTACTTAGTGTTGTAAACATGAGTTGCAATTTTCTTATAGTGGCCCACATAATGCTTATTTATATTTTATAAATATTTGTTGATCAACAACAAATCCCTAACTAGATAATTAAAAGTGTTTAATCTGGAAAACAACAAATAGCTATCAAATTGTTAACTAAGGCAATCAAAAATAATTTATTTATTAAGTGTTACCAATATTTTTTCCTTTA
Organism: Gephyroberyx darwinii; assembly: GCA_900660455.1. Classification (NCBI taxonomy): domain Eukaryota; kingdom Metazoa; phylum Chordata; class Actinopteri; order Trachichthyiformes; family Trachichthyidae; genus Gephyroberyx; species Gephyroberyx darwinii. The sequence goes on along the minus strand of CABFOQ010012334.1, from coordinate 7,477 downwards.
ACCACTAATTGTGACCTTAATTATACATTGTTGAACCATCCCCCTTTCACACTGTTCTTTGTGCCATCCGAGAGTGGGTTGTCATTACCCAAAATAGTAAGACAGGCAAGATTATATTGTATGGAAAAGCTACACTGACCTACATTGTGCATTGAGACCAATTAGAAACCCAAAGATACACTGTTAAATCTTAGCAGAGGCAGAATCACTTTATGTGGTTAAATGTATTTTGGTGCATGCACAGAGATAGGTTATGCGACTGGCCATGTGTAGGTATGGTACGAATCAAGGGTGCATAACTTTCTGTAAACTGTCATACGAACATTGTTGTGAGAACATGTTGTCTTGCTCAGTCCGTCTACAGTAATTGGGTCTTTTAGCTACTTTGGTGCGAGTAGTTCTTTCTAGTATACGTCACAAAAAAGTCCAAAATACAAAGGAAGTATTTGGGAAAGCTACTTGAACCTCTTAGCTTGGGACCCAAATGATTATATTCAATCCCATCCTAGGAACCGGGGTCATTAAAACTACAGGAAAACAGCCCAGAAACAGTTAACTCAACAATGATTTAAAGGATGGCTAGCCTAGTCCCCCCTCACTACTTTTTGCAGATGTTATTGCAGTACAACATACATTTATTTGTATTTTGTCTGAGTTCCTTGTAAAGAACTGTATCTTACCTTTCTGTTCTGAAAGGGTTGAGGGTGGAATCATGCTTAATGATTTGAAAAGTAGCCTAGCAACTAGCCAGCAAACCGGCTCCTGTAGGTTGGTGACCTTGGGCCTTGTTTGTGAGTGTTTTGCTTTCAACGTATTTGACTACCACATTCTATTCTTCCACTTGCTAGTTTGGTCTGAGTAGAGAAAATGAGTATGAACAGGGACAAGTCAACTGTCAGCAGGAGCGGTTGGTGTCCCTGCACTCACTCCTGTGGATACACCATAGCCAAGAAGGATACCCACAATTCCTATTTGGTGACACCTCTAGAGATCAAGACCTGATGTGGAGAATATGGAAGAGAGGGACCCTCTTCTTGCATGGCTCTATGGTCTTTGAATTGCCCCCCCCCCCTTTCTGTGAGCTCTGACACTCTTGGTTTGCTTTGCCAAGCCAGTGAAAGGCAGAGCACTATCTAAGCTCCGTCTATTCCATTGGATTACAGAGGCTATCTCCTTGGCATACAGCAGTAAGCAGGCTCATTCAGGTAGGGGTATGACAACATCATGGGCCTTATTTAAGGGTGTTACCATTGGTGACATTTGTGCCGCTGACTGATGGGCATCTGGTTTTAGCGACTGGATATTTCAAGCCAGAGTGTGGCACACAGTGTTCTCTCCGCTAGGTCAAGGGGTAGGCAGCGTAGGGGTATAGTGGCTTCATTGAGTCCTTGGTCTAAGCTGCCTTGAGGTACCCTCATTCGATGTGCTCGGGCTGTTCTGAGTTCTGTTCTGTATGTCCCCCATAGCTGTTTTGTACCAAAGGAAATGACTGAAATGAAATGTATGGTTATGCATATAACTGCTGTTCCCTCACTGCAAGATCACTTAGGATTACATAAAGAATTACATAAAATATGACAAAAATCATAAAATCACCAAAAATAAGATAAGATCAAATATTCCAAAAATATTTGTATGGGAGTATTGGAGATGACTTCTTATATTTGTGTATAGACAAGAAAGTTTATAAGTTTATAACATATTCAAGGAGAGAAGTGTGAAAAGTTATCCCAGTCTACTTTTACATTCAAAATAGAAGATATGTATATATGTATGAGAAAACAATCTTTAAAAAAAGAAGTGCAATAAGTTCCATATGAATTAAATGAAATGTTTATTACTTGTTCATCTAGAGACATACAGAGATAAGGATGGACTAACAAACCTAGATAGACCCCTTTCGTCAATAAGGCATTTCCTGCAATGGAAAGATCACTCTGTAGCTAACTGTTAAAGACTGTTCTCGCTTTCTGTAATCTGGGAGCAAAATCGAGGTGTTGCCTAGCCAGTAGATTCTTGGTAACACACGTTACCGACTGCACAGAAGATCAGATGTTTATCTTCTAAGAACAGGATACAGTCGTCCACTAGCTGAGAGATTCACAGTGGTTCTCCAAATAAAGGTATCTCTTTCACATCCTTGTTGTGTAATACACTGAGTGATAATAATTCAACCACCAGAATTGCAGTGCCAGAAGACGTCTATTAATGAAATATTGAGATGTGTTCATGTTTAGAATAGCAAAACTGTTCATATCTCTGTATAACATCTTAATTACACTGATGCAACCCTCGAATCTGAATAATCTAAGAGATTAGGATCATGATAGAGCCGAGTTAGCTATGATAGCAGATGGGCGACAACATCTCTCCTCAATGCGCTGTGTTAGTGTATTTGCAGAACAGAATACAGAAGGCAACATAAAACTGCACTAAATTGAAGTCCTTGAGTCAAAATCCTCATCGAATTGGTTGGCTAGTTAGCAATACGGTTGAACTGCTTATAGAGATAATGCATTGCGCGATTCACTAAGAGACAAGGTGGCAGATGACATCATCAACTCTGACAACAGCATCTAAAGTCCCCCAAATTCTCATTCCTGTAAAACTACCGCTGTCGTCATGAACTATAATCTTAGAGAATTATGAAAGACACCTTGAAACTTGATCAGATACCCAGTTGAAGTGCAAACACAATAAATACAGAGAGAATCAAAGACAAATAACCAAAACAGCAGTAAAAACATACTAGGCACATGCCTAGTGTAGGCCTTATAATTTAGAAAAATAGAGATCACAGCCCTACTGTATTTATATGGCACATAACCTGACAGACTCGGCTGCTTGCAGAAATTAATGCATAAACTAAAATTACAGAATAATGAAGTCCAATTTTACCATATGATGTTCTTGAGGGCATTTAATCCAAACACAACCAGTTAGTTCAACAAAGGGTAACGGCTAGGTCCTCAGTCTTGCGATGTCTATTCCTCCAAACTTGGTGATTTAACAAGCGCTGGTTCTACAGCCATCATCATAAAGTCAATTAATCTGTCATCACTCTTGGTGGTCCTCAGGTAATCCTTTACTCGCTTCAACAGAGAAAAATCTCTTGTTGGATGCAGTTGACATCGGCAATGTTTCCTAATTTTCTTCCTTCTTGTCAAGCTTTAGAAAGCCTTTGGCAGTTTGGCATTTGGCCTGAAGCAAGTTGATGTCCATGTGCTTTTCATACACTTTGACAAAGTTTCCATCTTTTTCCACATCGATGTAATGGGGGGGATGAACCTTTTAATGTCTGAATTGCGTAAATTAGCTCCTCATTCTCTGTGAACTGTGTAAGTATAGTCTGTTCACCTCCTCGTCTTCTGTTTGTTTCTGGCCACTGCTTTACCCAACTATAAACCCAGACAGTGCTCTGGACACATGCCATACTCGTGCAGGTCGTGGGGGAGATGTGTCGCACGGTAGACCTGCTTCTGTGGCAAATGTCTTAGCACGGTTTAGTGTGTTCTGCCATTCACCACCTGACCTCAACACCTCCAGCTGCCGATTTGTGCTCTTAATAAGAGTGGCAGCTGTTGTGATGGCAATGTCTCTTGTCTGAAGCTGTTCAGAAAGCCCTTAAGTAAGTCTCAAGGCTTTCTCTAGAGCAGAGACGCACAAGGAAAGCGAATGTCAACATCTTCATCCTGAGCCCATCTGCTTCCATGGATCCCTCTGAATGGGTCTGGAGGTGGCTTCCAGCACAGCTAATGTAGCCTCACAGCAAAGCCATGTACAAAACATAAATTTACTGTCCAGCAGCTTTTCAGCTCAACATCAAACGCAATCTTGACTGAAGCTTTGCAGCAGTCAGTGTGCCTTAAATTAGTTCCAGGCTGCTGTCGTCCAATTAGCCTTAATTGGCCACAGCCAGTGTTGGATGCAGGGAGAACCAGCCTAAGCCTGATTCCCTCCCGCATCCAGCCAACGCCTCAACCACACCCACCTCTCTGCCACAGTGATAACTTTGGGAAATGTAAATGTGCACATTTACCAAATTTACATTGGGAAATGTGCACATTTACCACCCCGCACCTCTGATACACCCATTTGACTACATATTAGCCTACTAGCTACCTAACATTACACAATGGAGAGTGACGCCAAGGCTCAGAGAACGTTTGATTGATCAGATGAAAAATATATTGACCAGATTTACCATGGGAAAGGTTTACATTTACCACCTTGCTGGTAAATCTGCACATTTACTGCTAAATAGTATACATTTACCATTTTTTCTACATTTACTGTAACATATCCATACATATTAAACATGATGAATAAAGCATTTTTTAAATTTCATGACAACAACAAACTTTTGCTTTCCCTCTGTCTGTATTGCAGATATATATTGTATTTGCAGGCAGATACCTGCAGTTTTAAAATTTGGACAGTGACAGTGACAGAGCCACAAGTGAAGTCATGTTTGGATTGAGACTTGACTGTGGGCAGACACATGTGAGAGCGAGCTCACCGGAAAACAAGATTAGTCAGTTCTCGAAATGATCAGAAATTGTTATAAGGCAGCTAGAAGTCAAAATGTGTATTTGAAAATTACAAGGTATATATGGAAACACAACATGTAAGAACTTAAATTGCACCTCAGTGTACACATTTATTACTCCTGATACAGTACAGTATGCAAGTTCTTTACATTTCAGAAATAGGTGTTTGAGTGAATTTCTCTTCACGTTTGTTTTGTGTCACTATTTTGCTTCATAAACTAGCTGAGTAGATAAAGGCCGGTGTGAAAATAGGATTTGAGGAGCAATAACACCTCCTGAAGTGTGGCACAGTTATCATAGCTGTAAACAGCTCCAGTTCCAATCCAATCCAATCCAATTTGTTGTTGATTACCTTGGTTGTTTTAATGCGATAAAGAGTGAAGCTGGCATGCACCAGCAGTATGAATACTAACAGCATCTATACTCTATGCAAACACAACAAAACATATCTAGTTGACTTTCCAATGTGGTACTTAGTCAGGTTCAATACATTTCTCATCTCGGAATACCATCACTGTATGTGGTTGGCATTTTTTTCTCAAACCAACCCAGGAATAATGATGATTATTTTTTTGTTTGATTGTTTGTTGACTGCTTAAATGAGCAATTTATTGCCCGTCCAGTGTGAATGCTACTATACTATTCATTCGGGCAGTCATACACCTTTTACTGTTCCAGAGGTTCATAAAGCCCTTAAACATCTGGATCCTCTAAAACCTGTAGGTGCTGATAACGTAGAGCCATAAAAATCTATATCAATATCCTTGGTCAAAATGGACCCAATGCATGTTTTCACCTCTATGCTGATGATCAAGTTATATGAAGTGTAAGTTCAATCAGGAAGACTACCTGGCTCATATCTACTTATTGCTACTCCAGGTATTCTGACAGCAATCGGCCACGCTTGTTATTCAATCAGCCCATTAAGCAAGGACACTCCTTTCCTCCCTCGGGAACCAATGACAAACCACCACATCCCTATCTATTCAGATACCTGCCCTATCCGTGTCTCTGCCATTTCAGGCTGCATCGCCACTACCCCCCACCGCC
>CABFOQ010012309.1:23487-47927 GCA_900660455.1 Gephyroberyx darwinii | reverse complement strand
CCATTGGCCTGGAAGAACACCAGGAGCAGCATGTCTACTAAGATAAATAAAAGAAAGCCTCCAGATCGATCCCCCCCACCCCTCTGGTTTCCAAGAGGCCTTGCTGTGACCTTTCCACAAGATAAGGTGGTCACGAAGGTCACCCCCACCCCAACTCATCTCTCTAAAGCGAGAGAAGGGTGGGGGCGGTGGATTCAGGATGGTGAAATTTGTTCGCTAACATTCCCCACCCGCCCCCACGAGGGTCCCAGGGAAGATTGACAGAGTCACAACAGTGGATTGATGAGATGACGACTGTCAGCTTGACCTTTTCTGAAATGCATCAGGGGGTCAAAAGTCGTCACGTTCCCTCGGTCAACGTAGAGGTAACTGGTGCACATCCCAGGCGTCACTGTCTTATTTGTGTCAAGTGACAGCAAGGGAGCAATCTAAAGAGCAGTGGTGGCGAGATCACGTCTCTGTTATTCCTCGGTTGAGAAAGGTTATGGATTTGGATTCCTGGCTCATCATCAACATTGCACTTCATGAGAATGAACTGGTCTTGACATAACTCCATCCTGTCTATATCACACATGCACTCCAGGACAGAATCAGGTCTGCTGCTTAAGCCATCGTTATATTACATTACATTACATTACAGTCATCTAGCAGACGCTTTTATCCAAAGCGACTTACAATAACTTAGACTTAGACAGACTTTATTGTCATTCAGTATACAATCTTCTTGTACGTTGAACGAAATTTCGTTGCAACAGGCTCAGCACAGGATTAAAAATATGTAAAATATATAAAATATATTGTGATATATACAAGCAGAATATATAGGTGATATATAAATAAGTGCATTCAACATAGGTAGGCAAGAGAACTACTAGTCACTATAAATCGTAAGTACATTTCCTTCCTAAACAAGCATCTAAGAGCAGAATCAGTGCTGAGGTAAAAGTGCAATAAGTTAGCTATCTACTTTTTAATTAAACATTGTGATTAATATATATCATTACCTAGACGTATTTCTGTTGACAGCTGTTCTCTTCATGGTTGTTCACTGTGTTGAGACAAACACAGTACTTATTTGGTCCTTGAACAAAGAATCATCAAGCAATCCTTTACTTATCTTGTTCAGTCACTCTGGCTCCCACTGTCAAGAAAATATAAGCTTGATTTGGTTTCAGTGAAATTTGGTTCATATAGTGTGCCCTAGTGTGCAGTTGCATTCCCCTTGCTTTCATTTTGTTAAAGTGGATTTTTTTTATTTGAGTATTGGTATTTTATTTTTCCTTTATGGAGAGTAACATTATTAACATTATTATCCACATTATTAAGGATTAATACATTACACTGAAGATGCCATAGTTAAGCCTAATGACACGTACAATACATATGAAGCATCTGATTTCTTTTTCTTTCATCCAACTCAGGGTTGCTGGGTTTGATTGAATAGGGGCAGACTGTTCTGTGTGCCATAGCTCATAACCTTGACACAGGTAAATAAAGAAATAAACAACAGTCCAGATTAGGTCTTATCTTGAGTAAAGGTGTTGTGTGGTGTCAGCTCTGGGGGCTAGGTGATGAAGATAATAAGCTTTTTTTTCCCACTTGGGAGAGGACACCTTTAATTCCCTCTTTGCCCCTGTGAAGAGAGAGCATCCCTCAATGTCTTATCTCTTTACCATCTCTCTCTCTTCTCACTAAGGGAAGAGCCTGGACACATCTTAGAGATAGTAAAGCAACTACAGATTACAGGCTAGCACTTCATATCCAATCAGGCTACCTTACTCATTGTATCAGTTGGCACATTTATTCAGGAAAAAGTTTGAGCGGGACTTGAGGACCATTTCAAAATGATAGCATGACTGACTTGCATTTCTCATTTTCATCTTGAGTGCAGAATGCATAGTGTAAAGGTGTGTCCCTGTCTCCCCAGTGTCAGTCTTTGAATGCCCAGGCTGCTGCTGACTAGGACTAAACAGGTAGCGTAATTGAAGAAGGCAATGTGCAGAAATCAAGACGGATTGGCGCTGCAAACGGGGGCCACCTCCCTGGAGCCTCAGTCTATTAACACTGTCACTCTGCTCATCAGCCCAGCACCTGCCCGCTCCCCCTCCTGGCTGACTTTAATCACGCTCACTAATAAAAGCCATTATATCACACAGCTACTGTAACCCACGTAGCACCATGCCTGCTGTTAACATGGTGAAAGACACATAGGCAACTTCAACAGAGAGAGAAATAGACTCTATTAACCCAGATGATAAAGTGGACAGGGCCACACCACCCACACTTCCTGTCTCTGGACCAATGGGATCACTCAGCCAAAACATTTGGGGGATATTATCTGGCTAACTCCCTACCTGTCTTGAAGGGACAGCTCGCCCACATGGATGTTTAGAATGATTACATGTGCAATAAAGATGAATTGCTCCTCCTCTGTGTTTATGACTTGGTGTCGGTGTGTTGTCAGAGGCAATACAGCAGAGATGGTAAACAGAGACAGGTGCATTTGTTTACTGCTAATGGGTGCTAGTAAAGCTACAATGCTAATGTCCCCTTCAGTACCAGACTCTGGGCATCTGCTTGGTGCGAAGTCATTATTGCCGATACACATTAGTAATCAAGCAAAGCCATCATAATAACAGATACACATTTTTAAGTATGCAAAAGTTGAGTCAAGTAGTGTTAATGAAGCATCTCAACCTGTCCTCTGTCTATATACAGGTTAAGTCAATAACGTAGGTTCAGTAGATGTGGTGGATTTAGGTGGCCAATACCCGCTAATGTATTGCTAGCTGTAGTGTCAATGGTTCATTGTGAGTTGCATGAAATGGCAAGGTTAGCATGCCACCCTCTTCTCGTGGGCGATGTTGCTACTCCCAACATTTCCTTGCTGACACTGAAAACTATTATTAATATCACCTTACTTGAAAGAAAGAAAGCAAGCATGCAAGCAAGCAAGAAAGAAAGAAGATTACAACAACCTCCCCTCCCTCCTCACTGGACACAGCGATTGGGAATCCTAGTCATTTTTCCCTTGTAGAGAAGATCTGTGACTTCTCACTTTGCAGTGACCTCACTAATAGCAAAAGTTTACAGTTATTTGTGTGTTGTCAGGGGGAATGAGTTGTCAGTGGCGGAGGTCGACAGCCAGCCAAGCGCCTGAACAGGGGCCTCTGGTGCTTTGATGGATGTAGGGAAGAATAGAGTGAACTGATGGAGTAGGGAAACCCCCCAACCCACCCTTGCCCCGACTCTCGGCTACCCCATAAAGGAGAGTGCTTTCGAAGGCAGCGAAGCTGCAGAGTAACGTCAGAATTGAGTCTCAGAAAAAAAAACGAGACAGAAGAACAGAAAGGGAGAGAGAGAAAGAATGAAGCAGGATGAGCTGCCAGTGAAGTGGGTTGGTCGTGCGTCAACCGGAGCCTCAGATGCGACACAAGGGAGGGGGAGGAGGGAATGTAGAGGGGGGAAAAGGAGAAAGAAGAAGGGAGAGAAGAAATCAATATTTCAGCGACGCGGCCACTCAAGCCACTGCCAATGACAGCAAACATCATGAAAAGATATGGGAACAGGGAAGGGGGAAGAAATGAAAAAGATAAGAAGAGAACAGTAAAGTAAATGACATCTGAAGCTATTTCCTCCAGGGCCCTGCCTGGTGTTGAGGCTTGGGGACTCAGCAGAGTTATGGGCAGAGTTAAATTTCTATTAGCTCTGAGAGGAAATTTAAGTTCTCCGTCTCTGGAGGAAGACTTGAGTGGAGACACAAAGTACCCCCTTGCCATGTGATAGATGACAACACTATGACCTTAAAATGAGTCACGAGATTCACCCTAAATAGTTACTGTCAATGAAAATGGTTTAAAGTAGCAGATGTTTAAGTGCACGGTGTCGTAATTTAAGATTATGAGCTCACAGTGCTCTAAAGAAAGCAATTTGTGCATGTAGGTCAATATAGATATCAGCTGTTGAAGGGGGATTTTATTCCTAGGTGGCAATGGTACCTGACAGTGGGCCAGTGGTGATGGTCACAATGATGAACACAATTATCCTGTTGGTTTCACAGCTCACAATTAATACAAAATACTATTCTGGAATGATTGACGCTTTCTTCTAGCGTTGTCTGATTGGGATCTGGTAACTGTTGGTGCCCTCGTGGTCCAAATGAATTCTGGTCCCTTCTCAGGAGGCTGGATCAAAGACCTTGGTAAGTCGCTTCTGCTAAATGACTGTAATGTAATGTAATGTACATTATTATGTGAGTCCTTCTTAGTTGCAACCTGACAGGTGTGGTGATTTGAGAAAAAGGATATTTTTGCCCACCGAGATTGTCGACTAGTATTTTTGTTTTTGTGGTTCACCTTGTTTGCACAATTCTACTCACGACATCTTGGCATATAGAGGTTACGATAAACAGTGACATTAATTAATTATTGTTGATAGTACAACACACATGCACCTCCCTCCCTTTCTCCCTGCTGTGTTGCCCAAAGGCATGTCATCTCAAAAAGATAACACTCCAACTATTGATTAAATATTTACCTTGCAAAAGTAGCAGCAACAGAAGCTTGTACATGTTGCATGGGCAAGAATGTATCTTAATGACTAGGTATAATCGAGTTTGTTACAAGATGACCACAACGTGCATGTCTTGCCTCTAAATGATATAAATAACATACAGTGACATTCAGTGTATACTATACACAATGCAGCCTAAAGCATACACAAAGATATGAAGTTGAACAGCTCTCCCTTTGACAATAAATTGGAAAATATTTTGTATCTTTTCTGTACATACAAAACATTTAACACACATTCTGAAGTGGATTTGTTAGAAATAAATAAATGTGTGAATGCACCCTGAAAAAATGCCTGATGTTCCTCCATAATCACCTGCCTTGCATCTGTGCCTCCCAATTCCCCTGCTAAAGCTAATGTCTACCCACAAATAGTACAGTACACACACACACTTGGCCAGTGCTATTGTTTCTTCTGTTGTTTTCCCTGTGCGTTGTATGTAATAGAGGTGGGCCTGACGTTGATGGAGCAGGTGATTTTAGGCTGTGCCGTTAGCAGCGGAGAGATAGAATATCTTCCTAAGGCCTATGGATAGCACTTTTTATGAGCTGCTCATTGCTGGAACTATATCAACCTGTCCAAGGCCACCGCTGCACCAGGGTCTTTAGCACCCTTCCTCCATTACCCTCTTCTATCATTCCCTCTATCATATACTCCTTTTTCTTCTATCAGTGTGTGTTTGTGTATTTTCATAGAGAAAAAGAAATGTATTAAACTGGATGAATTGGAAAGTGCTGCTTGTAATTGTTTTCCATTTTATGCTAAAAGAAATGACCATAGCAAATGGCCAACATAAAACAAACGAGCCGGCCCTCATCACAACACACACACACACGCAACCGCACACATAGTGGTATGACATAAGAGAAGGGGAAAGGACAGCAGCTTACATAGCCAAGTACACTCTATCAGCCTATACGGCTTCACACTCCCACACACACACACGTGCACACTTATACACAAATATGCACAAACACACACACAGACACACACACACACATACAAACACACATGGCCAGTCACCCTTTTACTGGAGATCAGCAGTCAGCGGTGGCATTTAACATTATCATCAGCTCTTCCTGCTTCATATAACCCTTCCCTAACCTCGCGGCTGCCCACTTACCATCATCACAGTGCTCCGCTTGCTGACCCCATATCGTCGTATCAGTAATATTTCACCCTTAGATCAACACAACCATGATAAGCCAGGGGGTGGGAGGAGGGGAGATAGAGGAGAAGATGTGGAGGATGGGATGCTATATCAACAGCAAAGCCAAATTATTGCCAATCAGATTTTATTCACAGCTCAACTGCTAGACAAATTGCAGCTTGTGCCGTTTGCCACGGGTCAGGGCACCGCGTAATTTTATTTTAGTAAGTCATTTTCCAGGGTGGGATGACACTGCAACACACACAAGTATACATGCTTGCGTACGTGCACACACACACACGCACACATACACACACACTTCTCTCATTCAGAAGTATCAGCACCCTCTCATACAAACAAGACTGTGTGACCATGTCTCGAGGGTTGATCTTTTCTGGAGTGAAAGAATTGGATACACCGCCAGTGATCTTGAGGGAGACTTGAGCCTGACAGAAGGGCAATACACATGAAATGGAAACATGACTGTAAAGGTTAAACAATATTCTGGACATGTTCTCATTGTCTTTGTAAACATGTATATTGTTTCACCTGACCCAGAGCACATGAATCTTGGAACAATGAAAATGTAATGTGGACATGAAGTGAATTAAATATGTGTTAAAAAACACTGCCAATTTACCACTTCATGTGTAAAGAAGGTGTTTACCAAGATAATGGTTATCATGAAAGAAATCAAGTATACTTGAAAACTGGTATATTTTAACTGACTTTCAGCAATCATAGCTGATTTACTACACTTAAACTGTGGGTTTAGATACATTATATTTCTTCATCAGCAACATTGAAAAGTAAATGAGCATCATACCATGAAACTGAAGGTAATAGGAATGCATAAATAACAAATTATGTTGGTACATAAAACTTGCCTGGATTTTGTTTGAGGGCATTTGATTTTTCAGGGATTTCTCTACACCCATCTGGTCCATTACAATTCCCCACAAGGTGTGAGGGGAGGAAAATTGATTGGATTAATATATATCTGGGCAAATAAACAACTTGTGCCTTAGAGGCTTTCTGTACAGCATTTCTTCAGAACTCCTCAGGAATCAAAGGCGTTGATATCAAGGGCTGCCATGTGGAATAACATCAGGCACTCATAAAAATGCAAGTTCCATATATATCAACGCTGAGAAGAGACCTGCTAGAGTTACCGTGTCAGAGACCTGCTAGAGTTACCGTGTCAGCAATGAGATGTACAGTAAAATCAAATCCCCAGTACTGCAAAAAAAATCACTCCTAAATAGACTGTAAATTCTTGATAAAAATGTGCACTGGATTCAAAGGCTGGTGCGCTGGCTGCCTGTCATGTTCATAACCGGGCCTTTGAAGTTGGCTGTCAGTAGTGGATGCTGAACCCTCTTCTGAGGGACGTCAGTGCTCTCCCTCCTGTTCTTTCAAGTTCCCCTCCAGCGGCCAGTTTGTGGGGTGATGTTCATTCAGAACGTGCAGTTGCTGCTCTGGAGATAGGGCTGGTCAATCCTCCTGTCAGGAATATCATCATCCTAGCAAGACATGTTTGGGTAACGTCTAGCCATCCTCAAAGAGAATGGAAGTCTGGAGGCGCCAGTGGGGTGCCAAACAATGTTTCCAGACACAGAATTATAATGCACTGTATTTCTATTACTGGTTTCCATATTGAAAAACACATTACAAGCAGCATTTATGATTTATATACCTATCTGTTATTATACCTCCCTGCTGAATATGCTGGATCCTGCGCACCAAGAGAGACTAAACAGGATATTTTAAGATTCTTTTGTCAGTCTTTGCCTTTGTTTGATAGATAGTAGAAAGAGACTGGAAAGAATAGGTGAGAGAGGAGGGATGCAACATAGGTCCCAGGCTGGATTCGAACCCAGTACGTCGTGGTTATGTGGTATGCCACCAGGACAACCAAGACTAAACAGCGAGAGAAAGAAATAGCAGGGCAGCACAGTCAAGCATGACGGAGAACACAATACCACGAAATACGAAATACCACCAAGCCAGGAAGATACGGTCCTGGGTGCGGAAGTAGAGATAGCACGGTAGCTAAAGATACAGCCTGCAAGTACAGAGGAATAGCCCTCAACAGATAGAGAGCCGTAGGGCTAGAAGATAGGGCCGTAGCAGGAGAATCTTTTGACAAAATGGCTGACATTATCTTTTAATTAGATTCACACTGTTTACTAGCTTGTTTATAGTCTAGCCTCATTTATACATGAACTGATACGGCTTTTCGGTATCTGGTGTAGGGGCAGTAGGAAACCTAGAGGTTGATGATGATGATGATGATGGTGGTGGTGGTGGTGGTGATGGTAGAGATCGTGAAGAAGCAATGTTTGCAAAAAGTTTTCTTAAATAACCCTGAAGTCTTCCATACAACTTAGGTTTTTACATGGCAAATAAGTAATGGGATAATACATTTTGTACAATTTAATTTTAACAGTGTAGATGCTCCAACAAAGAAACGCCAGAAACAGGAGAGGGCAGACATTTTGTAATACTAATAAGAAGGAACCTATTGATCATTCTCTCTGAGCAGGATGTGGGCAGCACAACTTTGCAAATTCACTCCTCCAGTTCATGTGAAATTTTCTATAATGTTCACCCACATACATCAACTTAATGGAAGTTGCAAATGTGCTCATTAAAGACAGAAGCACAAGTTCCTCTCACGCAGAATCTATTCATGATTAGCTTGTTCCCCTCACTGGCCCTGAAGCATTTACTGAAATATTGTCTGAGGCCAGCCAGCTCAATTGGCCTCTACCTATCTCAACGTACTGTAGGTGTGAGGCATCTCAGTTAACATAATAACCGCTCAGCATAGACACCACACCCTGTATGATTCTGGAAATATTATAAGTTGGGCAGTTCAATTCTTTTAATGGAAACCAATTTGAGCCATGTCTTTCATAAGATACAAACTATTATGGAGAGTGATATCTTAAGTATTACTAGGAAAAAAATCAGTTTTCTCTTTGTTATTTTCAAGCTGAAACTGAAGTCACAGCCATTATCACCACACCACCCACCGGTGCCATAGCACTTATTCCAGATGATAAGTGAATAATTGAAAGACCTCAAAGCATACATGTAACAAGTTGAAGTAAAGTAAAATAAAGTCTTTTTCTTCTCTGCTTAATAGAAATGGGCAGCGATTCATTTCTGAATAGTGTTCGTGATATAACTGACCTTGATGTTGAGGTAGCCAATAACCTCACCACAGTGAGGTGTTTAACTAAGGCAGATTGTACAGAATCTCATGACTGAGATCAGGTTTTATGGTACACAAAGGCATGACTGTGCTGTGGATAGTCTTTGAGGACTTCAATGGAGTTTTGCCAGTGAATGACAAAATTGATAATGGTCAGAGTTTTGCATTAGGAACATAAGAGCTAACCTCTGTTCAGGTAGTTCGAAGTGGCAACATATTACTAAATCTAAGCTTCAAGTTTAAATTCATTCCACAACAATTTTTGATAATCATTGCTAAAATGTAAAAACCTTAGTAATTGAACCCAGAAAAATGTAAACAAGTATAATTGTGCATTTTCTGTATTATTATTATTTCTTTGCATTCATGCATTTTCTCACTGAATCTTCTACTTTGTTACCAGTTTGTTCCGTACATCTAGTCTGAGTGTCATTGTGGCTGGAGATTTGCTGTAAGGACTTTATACAATCAAAAAAGGCACTCCAGTGTTTTGTTATGTCTGGCATTATCCTTAAGGGTTTTCAACAGGTTCCTTGACAGAGTACCCTTAGAAACCAACAGTCCCCACTGCTGGAGAATAAGGCTTTGCTGAATATTGTTGATATGAACATGAACATGAATATTCATGGTGCTCAAAGAGCCTGTTCTGTCTCTGAGAGGGGGCATTCACTTGAGTGATCAAGGGTGGGAGGAAAAGTAATGGGCAAAACAGTGAAAGGGGAAGGCAGCGAGGAGCAAGAAAGAGGAGCAACCCTCCAGCTCATCTGTTTCCTTGGCTTGCTTGCCAGGGTGCGAGATAAATTGGCACACAATAGTCTACAGACACAAAGACAACACAGCTCGCCCCAGCTCTCTCACACACTAAATATTTGGTTGCCTCGGCTGATTCAATGTTCTTGTTCCATTTCCAGGTCCCTTGTTGCTTTACATGCAGTGGTGGCTCAGATTCACTCTCCTATGTAAAACCACCTCGCCTCTATCCTTAAAATCGACGCCTCATGCTAGCCTCGCTTGTGCTGTCGCTGTGCTATTCTGTACATTCATATATATTACTGTGGTCACGCACATGTACCTTCACCCCTATTGAGGACCCACTGGCTTCAGGTGGTGACTGCATACTTTTGAATGTCACACTGATTTGCCGTTTTTTGTAATATAAGGTGGGATACCTTCCTTTTAGTCCTTTTTAGTAGTTGAAATAATGATTGTGGGTAATGGAAATGACCCAGAGGACCCTGAGTGTGCAAGATGAAGGTGCGTTTTTGATTACATTCTTTGACTGCTTTAATTACTGTCAGATTTGCTGATGCTTCAAACACAGAGAGTTTCCCATCCCTCTCCACCTCTACTGGCTCGTACTGATCACAAACTTTGTCAGTAATCCTTTCACTTCTGAGGATGTGAGGTCGTCTCTTGATATTTCTTTGATATTTCATTTTTTTTCTTTGACAATTATTTGAATTGAATGAGAACGCAAACACACACATGCACATACACACCCACTTTTGGTGGGCACATCAAGCACCAGTGTCGAGGTCAGTCTTTTCGCAGCTCGTCACCTTAGGTGGGGACTTTTTTTTGCATTTTTTGGTCAATCTGAGGTTATTTAGTACTGTTGAATAATGCATTTGTCTGGTTGTGTTGGAAGGATAAAGTGGCTCTTAACGTGAGCTCCCAGCCAATACGAGGCTCTCCAAGTCAGGGGCCAGGTGAGCCGCCTCCAAGTACGCCGCTGTCGCTGTGGAGGTAACTTTCATGCTCCGCTGGGCAAACATTTTCCAGGTCACATTTTTCAATTACACTGAGAGGCAAGTCCCACAGGCAACCAACCCCCCCAGCAACACCCACCCATGCACGCACACACATACACACAAACACACTAACCTCCCCACCCTTCCCCCTTCAACATGTCGTTCCCATACACAAATCCTCCATCCCACCTCTGGCAGCATAGCATATTCTCTTTCACCGCAAGGTTTCAAAACACACACACACAGCTCGGGTCTTGAGAGAAAGGGCAAAGTATGTCCATGGAGAAGACTGCAAAACCCTTCAAGGAGACTGAAAAACATCATACAGGTCCAGATTATGCTGACATTTTGACAATAATGGTTTTGTTCAAGAAAGTCAATGTACATTTTCCAAATTTCCAAAAAGCCTATTTTCATGTCTCCTTAATCATTACTCAATCAAAGTTAAGGCACAGATGAATCGTCCTTCACCCTCTGGACAGAGCGCCCTTTGCTCTATTAAATCTGTCTAGGTTTCTTAAGTTCAACACAAGGTGCTTATCTCCCTATCTGAAGACTTTGAAGTCTCTACCTCTGTCTGTTGCCTCAGGCGTGTGGTGAGATATGACGAGAGTCTCCCTCATCTGCCTAATGCTGCTTGTGTAACTAATAGTCCAGAAAACACTGCTCTGTGCGGCCGCACACGAGCACCTTAAATGATTCATCTTTGGCTGTCACCAAATGAGAGCAACTTGCTACGCTCCGCCACTCTGTCACTCACAATTCCAACTGGTCTGATGGGGTGAGAGTGGTTGGAAAGGTTTAGAGGGAATGGGGGTGTCTACTGAGGAGTCCTGGTCCAACAGATTTATTGGTCTTTGGAGCTACTTTATGCACAGACATTGCTCTTAACTTAACTGAGATGTTTTTACAAGGACAGTGCACATTAACTAACATTTCTGTAAATGTGCCAGTATTAGCTAGTTAGCTTTCAACTGTAGTCAGAGGGCATGATGTTAAAAAACATCAATGGACAATACCCTTTAAAACCTCATGAAGAAGCTGGCCACTGATACAGACAACACTTAGACGGAATAACATCAAAAAAATAAACTAAGACAGACAGGCAAAAAACAAAGTTGTATGCAATACACATTTATCATCCAAATCAACATGCAGCCTCGCGGCACTGATACAGACAAATAGCAGTTGATATATTGAAGCAGACAGGCAGATCAGAGATAAAATGACATTAAAGCATCTAAACATGGAACAAAATAACATATCAGCAGACAACAAAGGAGCAAGTAGGAAAACTCCAAGTTGAAAGTAGTTAAACCCTCTGCAAAAAAACCTTTCCACACCCTAAGTGAAGATCTAAGAATGAGAGGACAGGTGAGATCAAGAAAGGTGACTGTACCTAAACCAGAAGGACTCACCAGATTAGCCACAGAGCTATGCCTCAATTCCAGTTATGCCGACAGATAAAAGGGGGTATTGCTGGGCAATGACTCGTGGTATTGTGTGAGACTATACAGGCGGATAAGATGGGACTGCAGGCTACCTGGAACAGTGCCAGGGACACTGGGTCACCGGGGTCAGAGCAACCTGGCATGACTGGTGAAGGTACACAACAGCACGCACACACACAAAGTACGATTAATAAACATGATTAAAACACAGTGTAACTGATAACATTCCCAGCTATTTACATGAGCACACATGCAGAACGTCTTTGCCCTCCTCCCTTCCTTGTACTCTCGTGGTTAATCTTGTTCTGCAGCATGATGATTATGATAAGTCTTGCTGCAAAATATAAATGTAAATTCAGAACCATCTTCCCTGACAAACCTCTTGGCAAGAAAGCATCATTATATTCTTTCAGCAGAAGGAGGGGAACGTTTTTTAAAAAACTGCTTTTATTCGCAGACATAACCAATTTTGTTTCTGTCATTCACCAGACTTTGTCATACTCATATCCATCTGTTTCTGTGTAGGATTATGCACGTGGACCCATCAACGCCATCACCACCCCTGGGCATGACTGCGTCATACCTGCTGAGTCTACCTAAAACACCTGCTGCCTCTCATCCGAACCTGAGCAAAACAAGTGTTGAGCATTTTGTTTTTTAAACTGCATCCCTAATAGAATGTCTGTTGACAATCATCTGCCCCTGTGCGCTACGTTTGCCATAGGACAGGTGTCTCAGCACAGGTACTGTGGAGCATCAGCACCACACAGGAGTGTTAATTAGACACACCGACGGTAGCGCCAGGGGTGCTGCGACTGACGTATGGAGCTCCCACAGCGATTAGCACACACCATGTAAAAACGTTTTGACTCTGACTGGGTTTCTGGCCCTCAATTCACCTGAGCGACTGTCATAGAACGCAATTTTGAAGAATTTGAAGCTAGGCAGCCCTACCTGTAGTGAAACATGCACAGATAGATCATGAAAGTCATATTGGTTTGGAAAACAATGTGGTTACGTCAAACAGAAATTAAAAGAATTTCCAACAGGAAGAGGAATACGTCTGCAATGATGTGACCAAGTGAAAAATGGAATCCCTGATCCAGGTGATAATGTATAATAAATGCAGGGGAGGTTTAAGCATGAGAGTGATTCATTCTTCCTCGCATGGGAGGCAGAATACACCAGGGAGCAATCTGAGCAAGTGCTTGCTCATTTACTTTCCCTTAACGAAGCAGGGAGTGCATGCTGCACAGCCTCCCATAGTAAATGGAAAACAGGACATTTTTGAGAGGTCACACAGGGACCTGCAGTAAATGACACAATCAAAACCTGAGATACCACTAACAAAAGTATACCAAATAAATGACTAAATTTGCCAAATAAATTACATTCACTACATACGTTTTACATACATGGCAATATTTTTCAACTTTGTATTCCAAGTTGTATTTCTCTCTCTCTCTCACACACACACACACACACATTCTCTAGCAAGTAAACTTGTAAACCTCTATGTGGCATTGTGCAGCAATCAACATGCATCCAGCCAACACCCCCGTTCCTAATTGAAAGCAGTCAGTGAATAGTCAAAGGACAGAGGATATATTTAATTACATTCTTGATCTCCATGGCTACACAGGAGAGAGGACAGCAGTTACCTCAACAGGTTGAGATGGAGAGTAGGTAAGATAGAGGAGCAGAAGAATACTTGCATGACATTCTGCTTTTCTCTGGTGTCATGATGTTTACCCTTCTGTAAACAATTATCCTCACTCCCTGCCACGCGTACTCTGATGCACACCTCATCCACACTGATCAGATTGAGCAGAGAATTGTATTGTTCAGGCTAGGTACTAGCTGGCCTTAGATTCATATATATACACCCTGCACCAGCATCTGCTATATAACTAAGGCTCTGGAGGTCTATTTATTGCTGGGGAAAGTGTTGGGGAGATACAACAGCATGCTCCATGACTGCTTAATCACAGAAAGTCATGTTTTGTATCACAGTGCATTGTGATGGGATCTGAAGCACGCCTGCCTTGCCCTGCTTTTTGCAAGATGAGCTACAAACAGATTAGAAGTACAGAAGCGGGCCTTGGCGACAAGTGCACTAATCCAGTGAGTTAGTTCATCTGCAGATCCTAATCCTTCACGCCACAACCAAACGTGTTAAATTTGTTAACACGTTTTTTAAATGTGTTCATTTTTTCTATACCCCCTAAAGCATCATTCACAAAGTTGGGGTTGTGGAGGGGGGTGGGGTTGTCGAGGGAGGTGGGGTAGTGTCTCTTTTCTCTTCTCCCCGTAACTTATTAGAATCAGTGGAAAATGGGCAGACATTTGTTTTGCCTTGATCTCTACCACATATGTGATGAATTTCAAAATTCCTCTTAACCATAAAATCTGAACCTCTCCTCCGCTTGAGTTTTATCATTGTTCACAATTTGAGTCCTCCTGTTGTGCCTTGAATCAGGATGGTTCAGAGATTATCTATGGGGGAGATTGTGATAAGGAAAAAATGACTCAAATATTATTCATTTATTTTCTAATACTACAATTATAAAACAAGAGAGCAACAAGAATATATATATACAGTTAAATGCAAAGGTATTGGGACTGTTGTGTCAAATTGGTTGTCTCTCCTCTGTACTGTAAATTTGTATTTCAAATCAAACTATGACTATGAGGCAAAATTCATAATGTCTACATGTATTCAAGTCAAGAGGAAAATGAGGAATGAGGAAAAACGTGTCCAAGACATGGGCTAGATATGCTTTGTCTTGACAAATCTAGCCCATGTCTGGTCCAGACTCCATACAAACTAATCCTCATTCAAAACAGGAGGGTTGGTCAGGGCTGAAACACTCTTTCACTCATCTCTTTTCCACAGCAAGGCCAAGCACAACTCGCAAGGGACAGTTCTAAATGAATTGCAATGAAACAAATTTCAAAAAACGTTTCCTTGCAGGTATAGTAGTATTAAAATGTCTATATTTGTATAGTATTTACTCTCACAATACAGTGAACTCTGAGTAAAAAGGAACAAGTTGAGGAAAGTGGTGTGCTTTATGTGTGCTCACAATAAAGACCAGGCAAATCACTGGAGACAAAATTCAGACTCCTGAGGACTCCTGGCTATCAGGGAATTAAACTGTGACCGTGATCAGTCTTATGTCTCACTGCATTGGGTATAAGCATATTTGAACTATTTCTGTGCATTGTGTGCTGTTTACTTCTACTCTTATTTTACCAAAACCAATAATACCAATGGTTGGCTTGCGAAAAGACGGCTTTCGGAGGTACCAGATACCAGAGCTAGAGACTTGAGACGGACTCGAGTCGCGCAAATGAGGACTTACAACTTGACTTGGACTCGTGTGCTGTGAGACTCGACTTTACTTGAGACTTCAATGCTAAAGACTTGACTTGACTTGAGACTTGACCGGGTGACTTGCCCAGACTTGCCCGAGCAAAACCCAGAGCATTTTATTCAGAAAACAATGCAGGCTACAGTAACTGCTATTCCCCAATCACAAGCCCAGTTCACTGCTTTGTTCACTGCGCTGCCTTCCTGCAGTGTTTGTTTGGAAGGTAACCATGGTAACAGGCTGCCACGGCCGGACTGGTGTGGATACCCTAATGGATAATGGGGACGTGTAACGATAAGCTGCCCTAACTCTGATGGAAACAATCAATAAATAACTCTTGTATAAATGTTGCGTTTCCTCTGGCCATCCAAGCCTCTATCTAGGTTAAGACTTGACGTGAGACTTGTCACAAATGACTTGAGACTTGACTAAAAAAACACCTCTGCCAGATACGAGTATCATACCTCATGTCATCATCCTCTTCCACCTCTTCCACCACATTTTCCCCTCCTCTCCCCGATGTTTCAATTTGTGTCCATGGAAATCAGTGGGAACCTTCCACACTTGAGAGAGAATTTGAATGACATCTTTCACCAGAGTACCGAATGCTTATGGTAAAGACAAGTCTCATGAAAGCAGCAAATAAATCTAATTAGAGGGGAGATGTGCTCATGTGCCTGTAGGGTGAGGATTAGCCAGCTGCTGTTATGCAATCCATACTTGTCAGAAATTACAATCTGACTTGTGTTGCCTGGGATACTGAGATGTGCATTAGCACTGGGGGGATTATCGTCACGAAGGATTGCAAGCTGTGTCTCTTTTTCATTCACTCACTGGCGCATTCAAATCTTTTACTTGATAAATCACTTGATAAAACAAGAGATATGTTGAGATGCTCTCCAAAAAAAAAATTGGATAAGGTATTCCACTCCAACAACTCATCAGTGAGATTCCAATTTACTCTCTTTAGCTTCTGCGTGCACCTGTTCACTTTGCTGCTGGTAAAACTCAATAAAATGTATATTCGGGTGGTAGCAGTAAACACACTTGTATTAAACCTGACTGAATTTAAAAACATTAGTATTTAAGCAAGCATTTAAACAAAGCGGTAACCACACTAATTCAGCTGGTTGATGGAATATTTAGATGACTGAATACAAAGTTGTTTTGAAATGTGGAGCATGCATGCACAAGTATTATAAAAGTCAAAGGAAAGTATTCATATGGACGTACAGTCAGTTGCATTTGAAATACCTTTAACTGTATCAACATGGAAATTCAAATAATCTTGCACAGTTAGAATGCAGTTTCATATCCACATTTTGTTCTTTTACATTCGTTTAACCAGTTAGATGCTTGTCTGGGGTTTGGAACTAGAGACGAGAAAGATTAGACACACTAGAGCGATTATCCGAGAGAATGCTGATAAATGCAACAAATTTGAAGTTTCACTCCATAATGCTATACTATATCCATTTTAGAAACATTCTGCTACCGTGGCTTCAATCATAATCCATATTGTGCTTTACTTTCATGCAAGCATTCATTTAGTATGAATTGTGGAATGAAACATTTCTATGAAAAGTGCATTTTAAAATGACAGGACTAAGTTTTGCTTTTAGAGCATTTCTCAGCCCCACCAAATTATAGCCATAACAGGGTGTTCTGTTATGGTGCAATGCTGAAAAGTAATAAAGAAGGGAAAGGGAATGGCAACTCAGTAAATACTGACAGCATTTTACTCATGATAAAATATTGGAAGCTAAAATGGCACCCAAGAGATGCATATACAAATAGCCTGGGAGGAGGAAGTTTTCATTCTTTCTCACCCTTACTTTTTCTCCCCCCTCTCCCCCCCTAATCTCTATTCTTTCTCTCTCTTTCAACTCTCACTGTCTCCTGTGTCTTTCAATATTCTTCCTCTGTCACAATTGTACAACTCACAGCATCCTGAAACTCTTGCAATTCTTCGCTCTGTCTTAGGGCATTGTTAGGCATTGCTCTGTAAACATTCAGAAAGTGGAAACTTTCTGGTGAACATGGTCTTGGCACTCAAGCATAGCAAAGCAATAGCAAATATCCTTCCTGTTCCTACAGTGGCGGCTCAAGCTGCCTCTTAGCTGTCATGCTCAAATCAATAATTCACATCCAATGAAAATGGTGCATGCGCATGCGTGCGCGTGTGTGTGTGTATCTGTGTATATGTGTGTGTACATGCATGTGTTTGTATTTGAAACCTCTATCGGTCGTCAGAGAGATCTGTCTGACAGATTGACATGTAGGTTTATCAGCCAGACCCAAAGATCACGTCTTGAGCTGATATGATTTGGCAGTCTAGCGCAGGTGCTGGATCTGTGCTAATAAGGACCCATATAGCTTCTTTAGTGAACTTGTATGTTGAAATTTTCACTCATAGAAAATACTCACACACCCGTGTTCTGAATGTGAAGTCACAGAAAAAATATTCACAAATGTGTAGCTTGATATTTACATAAATACAATGACAACTTTTTTTACTTCAGTCCATTTTCCAGTACAACCACAACTCGGTCCCTTACTCCCCTTGGTTGATCGGTCTCAGAGTGTGTAGAAATAGGCTAGACCAGCAGCAGCGGCCAGCCTGTTTCCGGAGGATGCAGCCGGGAGCAGAACTTGAAGAGCTGTCCAGTCGGGGTTGGAGCTTGTATGCATTCTGGGAGCTTTGGTGCTCCACGGCTGTGCTGTCGGGACCAAGGTGAGCCTGCTGGGAGTGATTGCGCTGAAAAGAGGCCCCGGTTGTGGCAAGCTTGCTACAGTGGTGCAGACAGGGAAGAGACCGTCAAGGGGGAGAACAGCGCCATCACCGCTGGCAGCACATACGAGTACTCACATCAAGTCTACAAGCTCTCGCATTTTGCAACATATTTACCTTCATAGGCCAGGAACATTAATATTCTCACTGCACATACAGGTTTGCCATTGGCACTATTATCTTTGGAGAAAAACAAAATGAACAGCACAAGCCGTTTCCAAAATGGCCTCGGCACAGTGCAGCGGATAATCATATAATTTGCAGATTTAATTGGAAATATAAATCCCAATGCACACACCATTACGGGCGGCTTTGATATACACCTTGCCGATTGATGCATGATGACACCTTGCAAATGTGGAGGGTCACCCGTGTCACTTTTAAATATCACGTCCCCCTGAGAAACCTGATTGGAGCGCCAACAACACATTTAAATACCTAGCCTCGCTTATTGCTGTGCGAAATTACCTCTCCAACTGTCTCTTTCTCCCTGCAGATTGGACGGAGTGTATTTGTTTCTGTGGCCATTTTCTCCATTTGACAGAGCATGGCACAGCCCATGTTGTTTTTTTGTTTTTTTTGTTGCATTAAATTTCACTAACACAGCTGCCGTGTTGCAGTGTTTCACTCCTCTTTTATATGGGGGTGTGCAATAGCGTTATTATAGCAATATGACATTTAATCTGGCAGTGGGGGAGCTTGGAGGGTGGTCCACCTAAAAAGACTGCAAGCTCCCCGTACATCTCCATACAGTATTGCAGCGGAGTGTAATGCTTTATCAATAAACCGCTGGACCGTTTGCTGTTTTCATAATGGAGTCGTGAAAGCATGCTCTGGCTCCTAATTACCGAGGCAAACAGAGCTTGGCAGCAATTCAGAGGAAAAAGTGAAGGAGAAAGAGGCGGGAGGAAGAGAAAGCGAAGGGCAAGAGAAGAAAAGACCTTAAAAAGAACACCATTTGCCAGTCCATCCTTAACCCAAAGCTAATTATGTCTGCTGAAGCAGGAAGGAGGTCTTGTTATGCCCAGCGGACCCACCTCAGAGCTGATACCAAGATCCCTATCACTACCTAATGTCTGCATGTCTGATAAGACAAGTCCGGTTCACACTTTGCCCTCTAAAGTTTCCCATGATACAGAGGTGTTTTTAGGAAACTCTGCACCATAGTTACTTTATCTAATGTAGTGTTGATGACAAGGATAGAGTGATGCCTGAGAGGAAGGGAACACCTAGATTATATAAAAACTGTTGCAATGTTGGCTGGTGAGGTTGCTGCAGAAAGTCTCACTTCTGGAAGGTGGCCATTTTGTGTTTATGCTGTTGGAAATAGTGGTGTGGACATCTCTCTGCGTCGTATTGAGCCTGACAGCGCAGTGGGACAGGTCTTAACCCAGGGCCAGTGGCCAGCTCTAATGACTATTGACAAGAGCCTGAGCCTCTTTGACTTTCAACCTAATTCACTCGTGGAAAGAGGGAATCACTGCCCTAAGACTACCAGCAACAAATGAAGTGAGAGAAACCAAGCTTTGATAAAACATCCAACCTTTGGATCTGCAGTGCTTAAATGCACCCTTATGTTTGAGAAACACTATCAATCCATATGATGTAGGCAGTGCTCTAAGCATCTCTAAGCATTTTCCCTTAATTTTCCCAATTCAATTCAGCTTCTGGAATTGCTTGGTTAGAGGTCAATCATTAGATATCGCTTTGACAAAGCCACTTCTGTACAGGATTTGATAGTGGTTTCAAAAGACATGCAGTTGGTCACAAGTGTCTTATTGGCCGTAATTACTTCAATAACACCTCTCTTAAAGCCCCTTGCACTCAGATGAATATGGACATTGTGTTAAGAGCATATTGATCCAAGAGGCACTAATGACAGCACTTTGCCGTAATACAACAATAAAAACTCCACTACACTTCTAAACTAAGCTGTTACGCCAAATGACTACACCATAACCTCTGATGAAAGCCAAAAGTCATTTCACTCATTACCAGCATCACCTCAAGCAAATCACTATGTATGTGCCCTTCATGATTTTATTCAGGTAACCAGACTTTAAATGGCTAGAAAGTCAAGCATTTTGCAATTTTCTTTACTTTATGCCATATCAATATTGCTACTAATGGCATACTTCTTTATTACCAGCAAAAAGCCTTTGGAATTGTGGGTTTTACATCCCTGAATTTAGATATATTGTAAATGAAACAGGTCTAGTCAGTCAGTCCCTTCTGGCCTCGCCTGGAGGTTTTAATGCTTAACGTTCCCACACATTTGGACACCTGACAAAATGAACACGGCATTTTAGTTTTGCCCCCACTTTGCTCATGACTTATCTACCCCCTCTCCCCAGAACCAAACCTCTCTCGCCACATAACTCTACTATTTCTTCCGCTCAGATGTTACAACATTTTTGCAGAGAGTAGGAGGACCATAGGAGGTAGGAAGTGGAAAACAGAGGGGGAATGCGCAGCAGAGATGTTGGCACCTTAGATAATTAGGCAGAGGGGGAGACTGACAGACCAAAAGGGAGACAGACAGAGACCGGCTGATCCACATGCTCACAGGAAGCAGCACCAGCCAGCAGCCATCTCACGACAAACATCTGAGGGACCTCTTTCCAGATGGATGAGATCAGAGTTTTGTCTCCTCCCGTAGCAGAGGGAAGTGAGGGCCTTGCGATAATTACAGTCGCCTCAGACCAAGCACAAAGTTTCCCTTTGTCTTTGTGTGAGTGACAACTCTCTGAAGTTTGTCCCTTTAGGCGAAACACTCAGAAGACGGGCATGTTAAGTTAACCTCCTTTTATCCTAATGATCATAACCCATAGCTAATGGAGCACCAAAAGGCAGCAAAAATGATTCAAAAAGTGGCTTGAATATATTCAATTATAATGATGAGAGCAGAGTTAGCGATGGCGTCGTGGGGCAATGGTGACTTTCCAAGCCCTAATTATGTTGCAGTCATCAAGATCATTATTTTTAACAAGCATCTCAGCAAATGTAAAACAAGACATAATGAGGATCATACACACATACAGTACAAGCATAGTTTCATGATCTATTTATACAGTTTATATACCATGCATGCACAGTAAACATGGCATGCAGGCTACAGTAACGCTAAGTAGATAGTCGGTTTACAGTGAATAACACATAAAGATTTAATCTTAACATAATTGTGTATATGACTGATTTTATTTGCTTAGCATCTCTCACCATAGAGAGCGAGATGGAGGAAAACCAACTGTGGCCAAATCAATTTTAGTTAGTTAGTTATTTCAGTTCATTTCTTAGTTGAAATTGGATTTGGATTCATTCCTCATTACAAGCAATTTTTTTGTGTGAAAAACTGGCAGAGAAAGGAAATAAATACATGGCTTTATGAATTCTCTATTAGTGCCTACTACACCAGACTGATGAAATCGTAACAGGCATGATTACTACAATTATTTAGGAGTCTAGACTGTAGGTCATGTATTCTTATTCTTATTTCTTATGTGATGTGATCTTTTTTTGCACCGCTTATTTTAAAAGCAATGATGCACAATGGTTTTTATTAAATAAATAATAACAGTAGTGAAAGAGAAGAACTTCATTGTACAATTGTTTTTAGTGAGTGAGTTTTTCTTTAATCTCGTATCTTTTTGATCAGTAAGTTTATATCCATTCTCCAACCTATGTGTGTATTACCAGGCCTTGAGTGTGTGTGTTTGTATGTATTTTTCACGGGCCAACACAATAGCTGGGTGATGGAGGATGACAGTTCCCCATTTTTAATTGCCATGGTTCCCGTTGCCTGGGTGCCTGGGGGGGGACAGGAAGGGTGCAGACACAAATATTCTCTAATGAGTATTAATCTAATCACTGTCTGACATAAACAAGGCCTGCGCTGATGATGTCAGACCCCCACCGCCATCACTACCTAACACTGACATTTAGGACTGGGGTATTTGCATTTCCTAAAAGTCTTGACAAATTGAAGGACATTCTCGGAGTAGGAGGGGGGGATAATGATGGCCATGACAATTATCTCTCCCATCTCTTTTCAAGAAATTGACTCTTAAAGGGGCAATTTGCCATTTTCTTAATTATGTAATTGTGTTTCCTTGGGAACTGGGTCTGAATATGCCCGCTGCTATTGGCTGTATAAGTTATAGCCAGGCTTTGCCATTTTTAGAGGCTTTCCATTTTAATGAAGTACCTACAGTATCTACCTTTTCTTAAATCAGTCCTTTCAGAATACCTATAGAAATGAATGAAGGTACATTGTGACAAAGTGTACATGTGTTCCCAAAGATATTGCCATTGAAATGGGAAGATTACTTTTCTGTTGTCATCATATACACTAACAATGACACTCTAACACCAGTGGGAAATACAGCTTCTTGTGTGCTCACCTTAACAAAGAAAACAGTGAAAACCGCACCCTTGTCTGTCTTGTTTACCTCGGTAGATTGAGAGGGTTACCTCCAAGGGCAAGGGGACATGAATAATGCCTACCACCTGCACCTGTTTCCTCTGGATGCTGGGGCTTTAATTACCTCAATTAGCATTTGGGAGATTGTTTGTAAGGATCTGTATCTACAGTGATGGAGCATACGCTCGGAGGGGATGCTAACTCATTGGAAAACACAGACAAATTGTCTTCCTCCATAACCTTCTGCAGTAGTTGTGACTCCGAGCGCACTTAGAATGAGTTCTGCGCCTTGCCAAGATGGAGATT
The DNA here is from genome assembly GCA_900660455.1 of Gephyroberyx darwinii. Lineage (NCBI taxonomy): Eukaryota > Metazoa > Chordata > Actinopteri > Trachichthyiformes > Trachichthyidae > Gephyroberyx > Gephyroberyx darwinii. The sequence continues at coordinate 24,892 of CABFOQ010012309.1, read as the reverse complement.
GTGATAATATGTTGACACATGATCAAACAGGAAGCTGTGCTGCTAAACTTAAGTATGCCATGTGGAAGATGTCAGTGCTATGAAAAAGCAAGGGAAAAGCTGTAATCTCTGATCTGTAGAACAAAACAGCATCATTTGTAGATAGAGGACAACACAAATGTGATCTCACGGAAGTCTCAGACTGTCCTCCTTGCTCTGAGAGTTTATTAGAAGTCTGCAGAGAACTGTCCAGGTTTCAGTATCTTTTTGTTGAGCCTACCACTCCAATGTATACTCCACCATGAAATTTTTTCCTGCTTTACCCAGTGATCTGTATCGTCTGATTTGTCCCCTTTCATTTCCATAATGGCTTCCTGAGCTCCCTCATGGAAACATATGGAGACCCCTTCTCACTGTATAGGATTTGTCCTGCACTAATGGAGCTGAGATTGGATTCTGGTGCTTATGTGTGCCTAGATGATTCCTCCTTTTTAGTGCCATTCTCCTTTGCCTCATACATAATACATAGGGTTAAAGCAGTAGTGCTTTGCAGCAGCTCTCATTTATTAACATGGAAGTCTCATGGGGATCAGAAAGCTCAGAATCAAAATTCACCCCAGCACTGCTCTCATCATCACCAGGAAGCACTAGACATTGTTGATTCTTCCCACCAACAGGTGTGTGATTATGTTTTCCAAATCATTATATTAATTAATAAATTAATTGTGCAACCTTGTTTTGTAATAATATTGTATAATAATATAGACCGAGTAGCAGAGCACTAAGTTAATTTATCCTTTCCATTTCGTCAGACTTCCTGCGGGAAGCTGGAGTGGGACAATTAGAGCTCTTGACCACTGAAGATCTCACTTGAGATTAGATCAAGACTGGGACACGAATTGAATATTTACTGTAGTTTGTGCTTCAAGTAGCAGAGGGAAGTGAGGGCCTTGAGATAATTACAGTCACCTCAGACCAAGCACAAAGTTCCTCTTTGTCTTTGTGTGAGTGACAACTCTCTGAAGTTTGTCCCTTTAGGTGAAACTCAGAAGACGGGCATGTTAAGTTAAGCTCCTTTTATCCTAATGATCATACCCCATAGCTAATGGAGCGCCAAAAGACAAAAGACAGCCAAAATGATTCAAAAAGTGGTTGACAGGTACACAAGTTAAATATTTGCTGTAGTTTGTGTTTGTGAAGTTGACACAGAAAATCCCTTACTCCACTCTTGCAGTCTGAAAATAATGGCCTCCATTTTGTCTATATTTCTGTTATCCTGTGTCCAACAGGAGGAGGCCTAATGAAACCTTCCTAGCCAGTCCTACCTTCACTGGAGGAAGTGAAGATAGTAGTGTGAGCCCGGGGCCATTACCTCTCTCTCTCTCTCTCTCTCTCTCTCTCTCTCTCTCTCTCTCTCTCTCTGCTC